>MOOZ01001247.1:484643-499243 GCA_002930495.1 Cecropterus lyciades
TTATTTATTAGTGTAATTTGCAATTGTTTTTTTCTTACAGTACAAATGACGCCTGATACAAAACAAACCTATCATCGAATGTTGAGCATTTTGTTTTTTTTTTATATGATAAAATACTACCATTTTTTTTTATTTATTTACTGGTATTAGATCAACTTATCTCTGTAAGGACTGTAACTAATATCGCCATTGATAATTTACGACCTGATTACAGATGCCTTATCAATAAATTTATCTTACCTGTTAAGTATTTCAATGTGCGATATTTACCTATATAGTGCCTAACAAGTCCGTTTCACAAAATGGTTTGGGATTCTTGTGATATCATTTTTAACAGAAGTGGTCAAATATTTTATACAGGTGAACTGGTTACTGGGACTGTGGTGTTAAAATTTAAACGGGCAAAGCATGTAGAATGTAAGTTTAAAGAACGTGCATACTATCTAGTCATCTGTTAACATACAACTTACGAAACAATTTACGTACAGCTATTTATATTAAGGAAACTAAAATCTAATCCCATATTATTATTGCAGATATTGATTTTAAAGTTATTGGAACAAGCAAGGCATCTTGGTCCAGAGCGGCACCGACATTTCCATATATTAAATTGTATTCTCAGAAAACAAAGATTTTCGATGTAACTATTGATATCTTTCGGGATATAAATGGTAAAAAAAACAAATAGTTATTCATAAGTTACTAGTATTTATAGCCTATTTTTTCTTCATAATTAATTGTTACCAATATTTTAGGTATAAAAGTCAACCGTGGAATATGTACGTACCCATTTGATTTCATTTTGCCGCCCCACGCACCATCAAGCTTTAAAAGTTCGATTGCAACCGTTAAATACTTCATTCAGATTACTAGCAAGACATCGTGCAATATGGCTAAAAGAAAAATCTTTCCTATGTGCGTATTGGGCAAAATAAATGTTAATCATTTTGAAGAATATAAGGTAAAAAATGTTGCTATATATTAGAAATAAAAACCCGCCAAATCTGAGTTAAGTTGGTGCATCAAGACCGCGTGGTAGCTAGGCTGTTGTAGTCAACGTGTAGGCGTAAGCAGCCCCGAGGGCGGTGCCCAATGTTCATAGGACGCATTTGCCAACCACATAAGAAAAAAAAAATATAAAACTTGTAATACAATGTATCGAAAAAAGATCATGGTTTGATTACTTCGGTGTGTGTTAGTGGCGTAGCTGAGTAACCAAAGGCTCTGCGGCAAAAAAATGAACCAGGGCCCCAAATAAACTGCCGAATGTGGGAGACATTTTTATTAGTTAAATTCACAATATAGTTTGTAAGTCAGAGTCCGAAGGGCCCCCTGAGCTTGGGGGCCTCAAGACAGTACCCCGTCTAGCCCTCCGGTAGCTATGCCACTGGTCCGTGTATAATTTAAAAAACGTTGTTAACCCAAATTACGTATGGGGCGTTTACGACTAGTTGTTATTTACCAAAAAATGCGTCTTTATTTATTCGATCCGCATTTCTTAGTAGTACCTAAATACTATAAAAACTTTACTATTTCAATATTTATTGATTTACTTTAGAATTTAAAATACTTGCTAATACAAGTTACGTAAGTATTAGTAACGTAAGTATTAGTAAAAACATTTTTTTTTTAATTTCTTTAAGCTATTCTCAGTTAAAAATAAATCGTTAAGAAACAGTCATAATTGGTTTCAAAAATGTAATCCATTAAAGGTTAAAGAACTGTAGGGGTTAGACTGGTGGTTGGCGGAAACTTAGCAATATCCTTCCGAAATATGATCGAGATGATAATAACAATCAAAAGATTTATCTCATTAAGAGGAGGATTATATGGAATGATGATGGTTATCATTACAAAATTACCAAGGTTTACGTGGAGAAAAAATACTTAAAATTAAATTGTTATGCTACCTTACTTCATAATGTTGATAACAATAAAATGATTTTAGGTGCCTACCCTTTTTGAATTGAATAAAACATTATTGGGTTCCGGAAACGTCTCTGTATTTTTCAAAACTTATCGAGGATTTACATTTGAACAAAGAATACCATTTGAAGTGATAATAAGCAATGAGAAGAGAGTAATAATAACGAAAATCAGAGTTACACTCATGCAGGTAAAATTTAAGTTTCGAGTTTTGGTTTAATGGTAACAAGCATAAAGATAACAAATTTTTTATTACAAATTTATTATAATTCTTTATATGCTAAAGAAATGAAATGACGTTTTATGCCGCGGCGGTGACGTCATCGTGTGTCGCAGGATCTACGGGCCTCGAGGAACCCCTCCTTGCCCTTGGTGTTTGGTGCTTAGTGTGGAAGCGTATTGTTTAAATAAATGAGTATATTCAAGCCGAATATTCAGCCAGCATTACTGACGGGCGACTTGCTAATTTCAATAGAAAAATTAGACATATACTCAAGGTGTTGTCGAGGTTTTCCCAGTTCCTGTCTTGCACGTGTATGCAAGATTGGGACTAAAGACAAGCAAGGGGGCGCTACAATTAAATCTCGCTTTATCCTAAAAGTTCCCTCGGGATAGCATTATGTACATTTTACTTACCGATAGATCGATCATCCCATATTTTTAGATGTAAAAATATGTAGTTATCATAATTACAATTTAAGTAATCATTATTACAATACTCATGAAAAACATGTTAACTATAAAAAAAGTGTATCATACTTTCATATTATCTGTTAATATTTCAGAAACGCAATTATACAGTAGCGTCTGGGCATTACGATGATGAAAAGGCTATATGCAAAGTAATACATACTGAGTTTACGAATGAAAGAAATGAGACTTGTAAATTTTTTTTGGATGTGCCATGGATCTTGCCAACTAGTTTGAATGTGACCGATGCTATGATAAATATTTCGTATATTCTGAAGGTAAATATCAATGAAGGAAAAAGAAAATTCTTGGTACAGTACGGTACAGAATATGGAATACGTTAAAAAAGTCTTTTTTTTTCTCGATTTTCAGGTGGAGATATTTTTTCTACTTCATCTTACTCTACACAAAGATATTCCTGTTATTGTATCAACAATACCGGTTTTACATTACCCTTTTGCGACATAGAACTTAATGAGTGGTGTAATAATACTAAAGTTTTTATTAAACCTACTTGTAAATATAGAACATAATTTAGTACGCTACAGAAAATGTACCTACCTATTAATTTGATTTGAAACAATTGTAGCTTATATATCTATTAATAGGACAATGCAATAAGTTTTTTTTTGTTTTTACTGGGTTAACACGGTCTGTGCCACCTACATGCTCTGCGTGTTCTTGTAAATTTTACCGCGGTGCAAGCATCACACCAAGCGCGATCAAAGTACCTTATAATGAAATACGTCGGCATCAGAGAAGCTTTCGTGAAAATTATAATAGCATAGAAAGTATTGAAAGTAGGTATTTATGGTTTGTCGTCTTAAGGGAAATTAAAATGTATAATTAAAGTGGTCAGATGATGTCAGAATCAGCAGAGAAATCATTTATTGATTTTACTAAGTTTGTATAAAGTACTCGTTATAACATAAATATCCATATTAGAAATCATACCTATTGTTTACCAATTGCTGTTGTAATCTACAAATAATTGTCACAGAATGTATACAAAGTTAAATTTATGCTACCTATCGTCATTCTGGGATCCTTGAATATGTTTTTTTACTATTAAACAATATAGCAAGTATATAACAAGATACCAGATTTATCTAATACGAATTACTACTCCAGAGAAGAACCTAGAGAAGGTTTTAAATTACAAAAAGTTTTTTTAGATCTTTTATATTTTAGATCTTTTATATTTTATACATTTTTATTAAAGTAATTAAATTTTGCATGTCTTTTTCTTTAACTGTAAATTGTCTTAAATGCCGAGTTTCCAAAAGTTGTATGGTTTCTAAGTAATACCTGTAAATAGTTTATAGCTTCTAAATATTAAATTTGTCTAAAACAAAACAACATTCATTTTAAAAAAACTAAATCAAAGAAATTAACATGTTTTATTACTTGTAACAAATAATTTGGCTCAAAAAATTATTACCTTTGCATTTAAAAAGACAATAAATGTCAATAATAGTATTTGCATTACATTGACATATATACAAATGTACTCTGTGATTGACATTTGGCCGCTTGTCGCTGTCGCACTTATTTTGTGGAAGAAAAGTTGGTCAAAATTATTGGTATTTCTTTGCCTTGCTATTATTTAGGTATAATATGATTATTAGCTTTGAAGTGTTTCGTAGTTTTAGCTAATGAAATTGAATTTAGCTTAGGTGTTATCGTACGTAGAAATAATTCTGGCAGTAATGACTGTCATACGAAAATAGCTTAGGTTATAATATGCCCTCTACGGTTTCACTGTGAAAAGTAAGTGTTTCTAACCCTCTGTTTGATTATTTTTCGGTAGTTGTTGGATAATTTTGAAAACTATTTCATTTTTTATGCGTGTAGAGGATTTTGAACTGATTATATTTATTATTACGTCAGGTTTTTTATTCTTTACCGGCACCGTCTCCTTACACGTAATTCTACGTTGTACGTCTATCTGTTATGTTTTTTATGATCATGGTAGGTCAAGGTATATATTTTTTGACTTGTCATATCATCGATGTATGTTTATATTGTTACATTCATATATATCTCTGTTTTGTGTACTTATCAATTTGTTATTGGCATTTTACAAATACGCGCTTACTTTCTTCAATGTAGCGTCTTTTAAAGCATGATGTGTTAATTACAGTCAGCACAGTTCTTTATGAATGTTTTTTACAAGAATATATTAATTATTTTGCAGTATTGTTTAGGCATAAATTACTAATAATCTTCACTATATAATGATAGTTATTTTTTATAACTACTGTGTTTGTTTGCAAGATAAAACTATACGAACAATACCACTACTCATGTAATTGTTGCTTTAAAGGGACAAGAACCAAAATTATTAAAATATTGACTGCTTAGTTTAAATAGGGTAAGCTTAGTGGCAGTTCTTTTATCTATTTGAAGTTTTGGTTTTTATATTATTAGAATAACATTTAAATAAAATATTATTCAAGAAAGTATTGTAATCTTACGCAGATTGATAGGATATTTATTTTCATTTTAAGTTATATATCTATTCTCTTAGCAGCATATCTCTTATGTCTGATACATTTTAACTTGACCAATTTAATTTTTTACAGTTTTGGCTATTCATTTCTATTAATTTTTTTTTTATTTCTTTTCCAATATTTTAATTGTCATATCATTTGTCCTTTGAGTGTAGACATAGAATATCATTGAGTGTAGACATAGAAATTGTGAACAGCTTTCCAGTTCCAAATGTTTTAAGATTAGTATACTAACAGACTCCCAGTTAGCATTCCGTTTCAAATTCATCACTGATGTGAAAATGTACACCAAATATAGAACAAGTTTCAAACTCTACATCCAAACCTTACTATACCATCAAGCTGGTACTATAAAGTCATATTTACGTTGAACACTGCAAGCTAAAATGTCAAACAATATAATTTTTGCTGGTGTGTAGTTCTTCTTCCGTTAAAGCCTCCAAAACTTTACCCATTCTTTAGCTTCATGGCAACTTTTGATTATTCATCACATGATATATCCCTGATATTAATAATACAATGACTTGATTAATGTGATTGTAAATAATATTGTTTTTATTGTAACAACATACTGAAGATTAAGTTTTGCATGACTATATTTGCAATGGGTACAACAATGATAAAAAAATATATAAGATATAATAGCTTGAACAGTAAAAAGATGGTTTTGAATAATATTTGCGATCAATTCACTATGATGCTAGATCATGTTTAAAATGTGAAATCCAGAACTATTCTGTTATAACTTACCTCAAAAAGTTAAATAGCATCAGTAAAATCGTGTGAGATTGGAAAATTTGATAAATTTCATTGACATTTACTTAAGGATTAAGTTCACTGATGATTGTTCACAGACAATTAAGCCATGGATCCAAACATCTATGCGTTGGTTTTGGACACTCTCAACCGGGCCACCAGCCAGGACCCGGAAGTCCTTAAGCCAGCTGAGAAAAAACTACAGGAATGGGAAATAGAACCAGGCTTCTATTCTGTTCTCCTGGTAAGTAGTATTTTTCTTATTTATTCTTCATAGTTAACATAGTGATTATAAATAGATACTTCGATGTCTAGTGGGATTATTTACCAGCCAATTTTTGGTGGTGATGAAAATTTGCAGCGGGTGCTATGTACAAATAACTTAAGTATAATTTATTATATATTGTAGATATTGTGTTATATATTTTTCAAACATAAAATTATAATTTATACTTAATCTTAATTCCTTAGCATCTGATAGCTAGCTAATTAGTTATAAGTCATATTGCATTAAAACCATAACATTCACTTCTGTCATAGATTAGGACTAGGATTGTTATCCAACTGCATTAAGAGGGGTAAATTATGATTACATAGATATAGACAATAAGCATGCGGTTCACCTTAATACGGGTTGTATACATTAGATTAAAGTCATGTCCAATGTCAGCCACAGATACATTTCTACCTCTGGGGATGAAGGTAGAACATCTCATATGAGGATGTCTTCCTTATTATACATTGCGATAATTAGTGTGGTGTTTGTGCAGCCCCAATTGAATCACAAATGATTCAATTCTTTTCATAAAACCACTATAATACTAGGATTCTGACCTATGACAATGAATTAAATATATGAACAATGTGCTCTTTTCCAGCAAGTACTTTCGACCCACACGTTAGACGTAAACGTACGATGGCTGGCGGTGATGTGTTTCAAGAACGGCGTCGATCGCTATTGGCGTCGGAACGCACCGAACGCGATTAGTGATGAGGAGAAACAGAAGCTCCGGGAAGGAATCATGTCACCAACAATCTTGAGCGAACCAGTGGCTCAGATTGCAACGCAGCAAGCTGTGCTGATCTCCAAGATTGCTAGGTATGTTTAGCTGTTTTTGATAACTATAAGTGACAACTACGGCTATTAGAGAGAATCAATGATGAAACCCATAAGCACTTAAAATTGTTCACACTTCTGAAATTAAAATAATACTTGTGATATCCGACATTGTGTCTTGAATTGTACTGTGCACATTTAGAAAAATGTTATACAACTTAAACTGTAATGACTTTTAATAAACTAATAAATGTGACCCGAGTACTAAGACTCCGCTGTCCGTCTGTCTATCGCTGATAGTGATAGCTAAACGATTAAAATTCTCACAAATCATATTTTTTTTTAGTATCCGTTACTAAAAAAAACAATAAAGTTAATATTTAATGGGGGCTCCCATACAACAAACGTGATACTTTTGCTGTTTTTTATAGATGGTATGGAATCCTTCGTGCGTGACTCCAACTCGCACTTGGCCGGTTTTTATTACATTTGTAGATGTATTCACCTATAACATATTGTTCCCAGATGTGATTGTCCTACACATTGGCCAAATCTAGTGCCACAATTAATAAGTGTATTGGATGCGCCAATTCCGATAATGCAACACCGGGTTTTGCTAGTCCTCCACCATGTAATCAAGGCGCTGGCCTCCAAGAGACTCATTGGGGATAAGCGGTCATTTCAGGTTAGTTACTAATGTATATAAATATCAAATGTACTAGAATTATTTATTAGTAGACATTAGTTATCAGGTACACTGATAAGCGAAAAGAAATATATAAAATAAGTGAAATGATGCTTTTTCCTGTATTGTGGCTGATATTGACACATTTGAACGTGGTAGAACTCTTTGTGGTTCGACTCCGGAAGCACCACCGCCACACCTATTTCTGCACACAAAACTAATTACAGCAGTGTTATGCGCTGTTGTGTTCTGGTCTGAAGGGTGTGGTAAGGGAGACATACTTTTCCGAGGCATTCCATCTTAATCCTCAGGCGCATCTGTGGCTAACCTTAGGTGAGACTTTGATCTTATCTGGGGTTAATTGCAGATGTCCACGGGCGGCAGTAGCCACTTACCATAAGATGGGCTGCATGCTCGTTTGCTACTTCCTTACTATAAAAAAAAAAAAATAAGATGAATTTACATATGCACAGACCCAATCCAGAAATCAATATTCATCATTTAGATATCTGTCATGCCCGGGATCGAACCCGGAACTCAATGCGTTTTAGACTGCCATAGTTACTACTTCGCGTCGCGTGTCGTCAATCTTCGCAATTTTTTAAAAAAATCCGTCATATTTAAATTGTGGTGGCTATTTTTACTTCACACACAGTTGGTGGAACACACAGGTGGTAGAACTAGTATGGTTTGACTGGGGAGATACCATCGTCACACCTACTTCTAGCGTGTATTGTGCTCTTTTAAAATGTGTGTTTTCTGTTATACAGGAACTGACAAGCACAATATATCCATTTATTCTGAGTAACTGGGATCGAAATACAGAAAGGTTCTTGTCGTATATTCAAGCCGGTGCTCCGACGGATTTGATAACTGAGAACCTGGAGAAGGCTCTTCTTGGCCTAAGGATTCTGAGGAAGCTCACAGTGTTTGGGTTTAAGAAGGCACACGAGTGTGACGAAGCCGTAGCATTCTTGAATGTCGTGTTCGATAGGGCTAAGACGAGTCTGGAGTGCAGTAAGTAATTTTGTCACCATCTAACCATTACTCCTCCTTTTAGGTAAACTTCATACATGTTGGCAATTGTACATTTTAACGAGCTAAGTAAAGAAGTAAAACTTTAACATGAAAGTATCCTCATGAATAGATAACCTTATTCCATTTGGTTATTCTTTCCTGGAAAACTTTGCTAGGATATCATCTAGCTATAATGTTGGTATGCCATAATTATGGTAAATGTGTGGTTTTTTTTTTATTTATTTTTTTGTGGTTTTATTCCACAGAAGTGATTGTCACCTTTGTGTCCTAAGTTGTGGTAATACAAATACAAGTAGGGTTGTAGGACACTGTAGGTTTATTATTATTAAACCTTCATTACTATACATGAAGGTTCTTTACGTGATACATATACATTTAATTAAAGGAAATATTATTATTGAACTGTTTTCTTTTTCTGACAGGATTAATTGAATAACATTTTTATAAGTGTATTTTTAATTTTCAGGGAAGCTCCTAAAAGGTCGGGGCATATATCCATTAGAGCTCTGCGAGAAATTCATTATTCACCTAACGAAGGTGGCTTTAGGGGTCCTCTGTTTCCACCCCAACTCTTATGTGCCTCTCATAAAGCCCTCTCTGGAGTTTGCACTCTACTACTGTTTCACCGAGCAGGGAATGTCTCTTATATATGAGAGGTTTACAATACAGTGCTTGAATATTGTAAAGGGTATTCTTCAGTGTATGGAGTATAAATTGCCAAAAACGGACCCAATAAAAGACATGTGTAAGTATGCATCAGTTAAATAGCACTACTTTGTTTCTTCCCGGGGATGTCGTAGGCAACTAAGGGACTACATCCAGATGATGGGCAGCTAGTGTCCGACCGAAGGTGGATTTTTGGCCGAAATTCAAATTCAAATTTTCAAATTCAAATTCAAATTCAAAAAAGTTTATTCAAGACAATTGCAACAAAAAACAAACAAAAGACACATACAATAAAAAAACAAACAAAAAAATGTATATATATTTATAGCTTATGTAAATCGAAGTCGTATGTTCAAAAACCAAAACTGAATTGTAGATAGATATCTATGTTGATGAATAATAATAATAGTCTTTATTGTACCCACAAAAAATAAACAACAAGAAACATACAAATTAAATAACAATACAAAAGGCGGTCTTAATTAATTAAGTTGATTGTATATAAATAACTCCTAGACCTCATTAAAATTTGCTACTTTTCAAAAATAATAACGTGAATTTTTGTACAGAACTGGCGACGCAAGGCCACAATGGAGTTTTCGGTTACCCTTTCGCTACACCATCTCCATCGCAGTATCGTGAATTCGTTATAGTTCTTTCAATTTAGGCACTTGCTAGGCCCTTCGGCTTCTGCCAAAACTTCCGCCCATTTTGGCCAAAGCCGAAGGTGGTTTTTTTGGCCGAAGTTGACGCTGAAGCCGAAGCTATCAGCGTTGTTTTATTTGATTGTGTATGTAATGGAAACATCTTTAAAGTTGCAAATGGGAAACATTTTATTTCAAAGGTATTTTATCCACAGTTGTGGATAAAGTATACCATGTATTAGCTGGTAATAGAATAACTAACATGTAAAATGGTTTTGTTTATTTTTCTCAATACATTATAATTTTTTTCATTGCTGTCCTCATATAAGTGGAAGGAAAAGAAGGTAACATACTGGAATTAAATTTGGATATTTATACTTTTTATTGATTCAAATATGCAACCTCTATTTCTCCCAATAAATACATATACGACTAAAATACATTGCTATGGCGAGACATTAATTAAAAATAAGACAGTCCAAATTTTAAGTCTGGTAAAGTATGGACACTTTGGGGCATTTAAAGTTACTTCCATTGTACTGAGAGGAACCTCAGCTACAACCTACTATGACCTCACGTAATCCCTATGTGTGGTTTATTGTCCATGTCTATGAGCAGGAGTGGCTGTTTGCCAACATGTGGACAGAATGCTCATTCGCTATTTATATTTTATAAAAAAAAACCGCCGAACCGGCATTGAGTTTACAATTAGATTTGTGAAAGCGGTTTAAAAAATGCTCTGTTAAAATATTTTTATTTATTTATTCCCAATTATTAAAAACAATACTTTGCTTGCTAATGTTCTTTTATATATCGACGCAAAAAACGTAAACGCTGTAACCAACATAACAATAAAAGTTGACACATGAGCTGAACTTTTGAGTTTTAAGATATTTAAAATTTAAATATCTTAAAACTCATTCAAATTTACACTATTTTTTGAAAGACCATTTAAATTTTAAATGGTTCTTCAAAAATAATGTGAATTTCAATGATGTATAAAATATTTTATTAATCGTAGGGCCACGGGAGTTAAACCATTACAGTCCTTTTCAGATTCCTAATGTAAACAAAATTACAATTGCGGTTTACAGCGTTTCCGCTTTTTCACGTCAATATGTCGGTTATATTGATAACATCATTGTAATTTTTTGCTCATTTAAATTCCCATCTTGGTCATATTTAGGCATCGAACTAAAATGTTTATTGGTCGGTTTGATAGCATGAAATAATTCAACCCAGCCAGTTATATTCGAAATATCATTCACAGCTCCAGCGGTAGCTCAACTAGCCCACCAAGCCAAGTCCGAGGTGCTCCGCCACGACACAGTGTGGCATATGTGCCGCCACCTCGTCACGCACTACTTCCTGCTGAGTGCTGACGACCTCGCGCTGTGGGACGCGGAGCCTGAGAGCTTCGCCACTGATGAAGCGGGCGAATCCTGGAAGTATAGCCTTCGGGTAAGTGTTTTTATATGAGTTCAATCGTTTTACATTTTAGCATGAAAATTTGACAAGGTAATAATGTGTTTTCTATTATTATTGTATTATTACTATTTTTGTAATTTTGTGGTAGCAAACTAGCATTCAAATCTTAGGGTTAGTGATCACTGCTGCCCTTGGACGTGTGTAAGTAACTTATAGAGCAGAAGTTATATTTAAAGTCAATTATAGATTCGTTCTATCATCTCAATTCATGGGAGTATCCCATCTTTACTAAACGCCCTTCAAATGCTGAGTAACGTCAGAGTTCATACTTCGTGTTTACGTCATAATACCATGACCATAGCTTAGACAGTGGCCTTAGCTCACTTTGTAACCAGCTCCCTTTGTCAATCACTGTTCATGTATTTGCACTAGTCATGAATAGAAGCAGTATTCATGGAGCTATTCCACGAGTACTGCTCAGTGCTGGCCTTCGAGCTGGTGTCTATCTCCATCCGTGCTAACGTATCTTCCACTAGAGCCATGCACAGAATAGCTTACTTTGCTACCAGTTCATTGATTCGGCTTTCTCAATCACTGTCGGAGTATCTCCCGCTAACCGTGTAAAGAATAAAAACACTTTGTTCTTAGCTCAACTCTCTCAATCAATGTTTACGTATCTCCCACAAGCCATACATAGAATAGCTCACTTTGTTACCATAGTTCGTACCTGAATAGCTTACTTTATTACTCTCACTGATTCTGTTAACGTATCTCCCTTTAGCCATGCACAGAAGCAGTTTTCATGGAGCTATTACCTATTCCTCTAGTACCGCTCGGTGTTGGCCCCCGAGCTGGTGCCTTTCTCTACCACTATAAATGTATCTCCTACTAGCCATGCAAAGAATTGGTTACCAGCTCTCACTGATGCCATGCACAGAATAGTTCAGTTTGTTACCAGGTCACCTTTCTCAATCATTTCACGTATCGCAGTTCATGTTTCTCATGGATTCTGTTTCCGTGTATTCCACCAGCCATGCACAGAAGCAGTATTCATGGAGCTATTCCACGAGTACCGCTCAGTGCTGGCCCCCGAGCTGGTGCCTTTCTCTACCACTATAAATGTATCTCCTACTAGCCATGCAAAGAATTGGTTACCAGCTCTCACTGATTTCGTTTCCGTATCTCTCACCAGCCATGCACAGAATAGTTCAGTTTGTTACCAGGTCACCTTTCTCAATCATTTCACGTATCTCAGTTCATGTTTCTCATGGATTCTGTTTCCGTGTATCCCACCAGCCATGCACAGAAGCAGTATTCATGGAGCTATTCCACGAGTACCGCTCGGTGCTGGCCCCCGAGCTGGTCCGCCTGTTAGCGTCGCTGCAAGAGGGGCCGGCGCGTCCCGACGACCTGCAAGCCATACTCAAGAAGGACGCCATTTACAACGCGGTCGGATTGGCTGCGTTCGATCTGTACGATGATGTAAGGATGATGTAGATGAATAAGTGAAGAAATTTATTTATACTGATACCGTGAAAATAGCCTCTTGATAATTGATCTTGAAAATAGATATCAGACTAAATGAATAGCACTATTATTTATTTTTAATACTTTTGATTGGCAGTTTAATAAATATATTTATGCAAATTAATTCTAGAAACTATGAAAACATTTTTAAAATTTTCATTTAAAGTAATTTACAGAAATTTTACTTAGTAATATACAAAGTATAATCCAGAAGCAAAGTAGTCTTAGTATTCATCGTTAACTATTTTAAATTTCCGAGCTAATAATTATGTTAAAAAAAAATATCAGGAATTATGCTCATATATGTTTTTATGATATGAATAATTAACCTCACCAAGTCATATGTTTTTAATTAATGTAATTATTTATTTTTATTCCAGGTGGATTTCGACGAATGGTTTACAAACGTTTTAAGTCAAGAGCTGAAGATAAAAGATAACAATTACAGAATCATTCGGAGACGAGTTTGTCAGCTTATTGGTAAGTTTAGTAGTTTCACCAGGTCGTAGGATCAGTGTGGTTCGACCGGGGAAGTACCATCGCCATATCTATTTTTAAGCGTGAAACAGTTCTTGCGTTTCGGTGAAAGGGTGTGCCGGCTCACTTTAGGAGGCGACCATCCTAGTCCTCGGGAGAAGCAACGCATCTGTGATCGACTTCAAATAGAACCCTTGTTCTATATAATGTTGCTTACTGATGTCCATGGCAGCAGTGACCACTTACCATTAGGTAGACTGCATGTTCGTTTGCTACTTTAGTCTAATAAAAAAACCCTACTTAGCATCTTAAATATGATAAAAGTTAGCACATAATTTTGTAACAAAAATATATAAGTATGGTAAATATAAAATGGTTCTAAAAAAGAATAAAAACCAGAAAAAGGCACCTTTATATTTTAACAAAAAAAAAAAAACTATCATTAATCAATATTTTTAGCGTAAGTAGATATTTCTCTATGGTCTTATTTTATGGTACGGCATTATTGTACAATCGCAGGTCAGTGGAGCGGCGTCCGCGCGTCGCAGTCCCTCAGGCCGGCGATGTACGAGGCGCTGCTGCAGCCGCTCACGAGCGACGAGGACCCCGCGGTGAAGCTCGCGGCCGCGGAGGCGCTCCGCAGCACGATCGACGACTTCGAGTTCGACGTGGAGCAGTTCGCGCCATACGTGCCGCACGCGCTCTCCGCGCTCTGCGAGTTGTTGGTGAGTTGAGGGATAATATTGTATTGTTCATTTTTTTTATAATATGATAATGGTCACTGCCGTCCATGGACATCTGTAACGAACCCCAGATAAGACCAGTCTTACCTTAGGTTAGCCCCAGATGCGTTACTAATCCTGAGGTCTAAGTTTGAACGCCTCGGATATGTATGTGTCCCTTACCACACCCTACAAACCAGAACACGGCAGCGCATAACACTGCTGTTATTAGGCAAAAATAGGTGGGGCGGTGGTGCATCCGGAGTTGAACCACAAGGAATTCTACCACCTTCAAGTACTTCTTTGTGGTAGGGGATATCTTTAAAGGAATTATGAGCGAGGTGTTGATGAATTGAGGGGATATATTTTTATATATTTGAGGATATCGTTTAATATCCGACGTGGAGCAGTTCGCGCCGTACGTGCCGCACGCGCTATCCGCGCTGTGTGAGTTGTTGGTGAGTTTCGGAA
>MOOZ01001247.1:558549-578543 GCA_002930495.1 Cecropterus lyciades
GTATTCGTCTTTGTGTGTCCATGGCACCCACGATACAGGAGAAAATCCTACTGTGGGGCTATGAGTGTAGAAAGCGTGTTTTTTTAAAGAAAAAAAAAATAAACACGAATCTCTAGTCTTATCTGAGGTTTATTACATATGTCCATGGACATCATCATCTGGCCATTCACCATTAGGTTTTAAATAAATCTTGAAAAAACAATTTCTTACCTGGAACGTACTTTGTTCCGTACTGACTTGAACTTTATCTCTCTTGACCTGTAAAGTATTCGTTGATTAGACTTTTTCTTATTATATACCTACTCATTACAATATAATAAAAAACTTGCATAATGTTAATCACTTCCACTGTACATCCATCAGACCTTTTATAGCCACCGGCCATTGGTAATGCCTAATAAGGGTTTTTATCAATAGTAGTGTCCGACCGAAGGTCGACCTTTGGCCGAAGCCGAAGCAAATTGTTCGGCTATGGCCACAACCTTCGGCCGAAGCCGAAGATTCAAAAACTATATTAAATTTTAATTTAAATTGGCTCAAAATAATTTGTTTTTAAACGATTTTTGTTTTTGTATTTAAATATCTATATTTATCGCATATAAATAACTTCTAGAGCTGATTTTTTTTTATAGTACGGAAGTAGCAAACGAGCATGCCGCCCACCTGATGGTAAGTGGCAACTGCCGCCCATGGACATTATTTATCCACCTTAGGTAAGATCAAAGTCTCACCTAAGATTGGCCACAGATGCGTTGCTACCCCTGAAAAGTATGTCTCCCTTACTACACCAAATTATTTGTTACTTTTCTAAAATAACAACAGTTCAAATAATATGAATTTCATAGACAACTGCTGATGCAAGCCCACAATGGAGTCCTCGGTTATCCTTTCGCTTCACCATCTCCATCGCAGTATCGTGTACTCGTTATAGTTCGTTCAATTTAGGCATTTGCTGTAACCTTCGGTTTGGCCAAACCTTCATTTTAGTCGAAGCCGAAGGTTTAGCTGAAGGTGGTACTTTTGGCCGAAGGTGGCCGAAACCGAAGCCGAAGCCGAAGCTTCGACCGGACACTAAACAATAGTCACCGCGCCTTTTTTGTTCTCGGGGGAAACCTTCAAAAGGTACCCGATACCGTGGGAGCGGCGCTAGGTTATGTGGGATTTTTACCGTACTAAAATCCCCCCGGTGGCCTCCTCGACGCTATAAAGAGGACTCCGGGATCTCTAAAGGAATGCAACCGGAGTCCTCTGAGCGCGTTGCCGCACCAGGCTCCACCCAGGTGAGCGGCTGGGTCCACTGCACCATCTGGTTTTTACCACAGTATGCGACTACACATACCTTCTCGGGGCTGCCTGACTGGACGGTTCGAGCTCCCCCCACTCTTATCACCCGCAACCCCAGAAGTCCCTTTTAGTTACATCTTACGCCACATACAGGGGATACCGTAGCCCTGTTCTGATCCCGAAACTACAGGGATGAGACACCGTGCCTAGCATACATGTTGGTGACCGGAGTGGGTGTTCATTTTACACAGGAAGACGTTGCTGCTGGATTGTGTCCTTTAGTCGCCTTCTATGTCATCCGCGAATAGAGAGGGTCTATAGAGTGGTCTATTTATACCGACACCACTCAGCTCACATTACATAAAGACATAAGACGTTATTATGTCGAATAGTGTCGGTAAGAACTATTCCAAGTAGCAAATACGTTACATTTGAATTTATATTTCGACTATTATAGGCTTTACATTTTCAGAAAATTTGCAAGTTATGAGCAAATTGAACATTGATCTGATGTCCTATCAGTGAAATAATATGTTATCAGCCTCAACATAACATCAAACATAATACTCAATGGGTATGTTTTGAATGAATAAAGTGTAAATAATTTCATTATTTCAATTTTCATTAACAAAAAGTGTGTAAAATCTAGTAATTTAATAATAATTCGAAACTGCAGCGCAGACGCGCTAGCAGTCATTCTGTCTGTGATGTCATAGCGTTATTAGTGTATAACGTATAGAAAAAACCCTAAAAGCTATCTATCTATATGTCTATCCACAAATAGCTATGTGTTTACTGTAGAATTGACGTCGAATTGATATCAAAATGGCGATTCGCTTTTTAAAATAATATGTTATAAGAAAATAGTAAATCAAACTATAAAATTAATACTGTATAAATAGAAATGCACATTTCACGTTTACTTTTAATTTAGAAATTGGTTATTATAAATATTACGTTATGTTTAAACATCGATTCATTTTACAATATAAATAAATATCAATTAAGTATAAAAAACATCATAGGTATAATAAAGAAAAAATACCTGTTTTTGATATGATAACGTGATATCACTTTCTTCTATGGGAGATGCTATGATAAATGACGCTGGAAATTGGAACACAGCCTTTAATAAACCATTTTTTATTCGAAAATCTATCAACTTGCTAGGTAGAACGAGCATTATCCAACCAGGGTGGCACCATCACATCTAATTCTAACGAGAAACAGTTCTTGCGTTTCGTTGAGTAGTTGCTGGCTAACTTTCACATTAGCGATCTTAGCCCTCGATCGCAACAAAGCATCTGTCATTGACTTCAAAAAGTTCTGTTCTATACAAATATGTTTAGAGATGTCTATGGGCGTCAATGCACTTACCATCAGGTGGACTGGATGCTTGTTTTGCTACTTCACTTTTAGAAAAAAATCAATGTTTTCCCGATTGTTCCGATGAAGGTGGTAGAACGAGTAGGTATAGTTCGACCAGGGAAATATCACCGCAACACCCATTTAGCGTGAATTCCTGCGTTTCGGTGGAGGAGTGTGGTAGCCGGCTCACTACCATATGAGGCGACCATCTTAGTACTCGGGAGTGGAAACACACCCGTGATTGACTTCAGATAGACCCCTATATGATGTTGATTTTAGATGTCCATGAGCGGCAGTGGCCACTTACCATCCGGTGGACTGCTCGTTTGATACTTCAATCTTATAAAAAGAAATCCACAATCACAATACCTGTTAGCATCATTACCACGAACACTAGAAGATACCGCAAACGCAATGTATGTGAAGACATTGTTACCCAAAATGTTAGTGTCTTACTTCTTAATTGAAAATTGCGAAATAAAATAAGCGTATCTTAATAAAAAAACAATTACAAGACGTAAGAATAAATAGTTTTGCTCTTAAATTATCACTTTTGTGAAGTTAAAGCACTCTACAAAAAGTATTAACACGTTTTGCTTGTCAAAAAAATATTTTATATTTGCATATAACACGAAATTTAACGATTTAAGTATATATATATCGATACATTTTAATATTTTAAACTTCGGTTAATATTTCAGATACAACATTTTAAACACATAAGTTAGACTAACTAGTTTAAGGTGAAGAAAGAGACTGTTAGATTAACTGCATAGTGTTTGAGGAAACCAACATATGAACGTCTACATAACTACGTAATAGTTACGTACATAAAATTGATTCATGCGTACACAAACAACACAAACAGAATAACTTGCTATATTAACCATACAACAAACAAATTCGAATTACTTTTAATTTCAAGATTTTAATTATACATTAATATTAATCAAAGTTTATTTAGTTCATAAAAAATATAGTTATTATTATTAAAAATACCGATTATTATTTAAACATCGAAATAAATATACGAATTTTTTTACATTATACCTCCTATTTATCGTATTCGATTGAATAATTTATTCACATGGATATTGAGGAACTCTTCTTCAGATGATATAAAATATTGTCTACCAATTCACACTTGGCCAGCGCGTTGGATTATGGACTAAAACTCTTTCATTCTGAGAGAAGACCCGTGCCCAGCAGTGAGACATTAATGGGTTGACCATGTATAGATATAAGGATTTCAATTCATCTACAGTAATTATTTAGCAGTCTAGTTCATTAATTTTGTTCAAAAAAGATTCTTTTAGAAGTTATACGGATAGTTATAAGTAGTTGTACAACTGCGGCTGCAAAGGTGGTATAAAAAGAAAAAACTACGCATTGCTTAGGTTGTTAGGTTGTATTACTTTAATTTTATTAATTTTACTATACCAGAATTATTCGGAGTTTAAGTAAATTGTTTGAAAATAATCAAATTTTAAGGCAGATACCAAACGGTTTTAACTCCGCCTTGTCAGTTCAAAGTAATGAGAATTTATTCATTGACTAGCTGCGCCCCGCGGATTTACCCGCGTAAGTTTCGAAGATGATATATAGCCTATAACCTTCTTCGATAAATGGGCTATCTAACACCGAAAGAATTTTTCAAATCGGACCAGTAGTTCCTGAGATTAGCGCGTTCAAACAAACAAACAAACAAACTTTTCAGCTTTATAATATTAGTATAGATTCAACGATAAAAAGTAAAAAAATATGATGATATGCCATATATTTCATATCATCCTGGTTTAATGATATGGGAAAAAATTATGAAGATATGCTATGAGCAGTTTTGCAGTACTCTCTTTCACATAGTGGTAGCCTGTATTATTCTGACCTTCCTCATGTGATCACGAAACTCATGCCCAGTTTTCATTGAGATGTCGTTGAGGAAATAAATAATGGATACAATATTAACCGCATTTGACAACATCATTATCATATTGATGACAAAAACGAGGCATGCATGATAACGAACTTTTCGAAGCTAGCAGAAGTAGGATTAAGACAATAAAGATAATGTTCTTTTATTTAGATACAAAATTAAATAATTGTTGTAACTATGTATATAAAATAACAATGAGCGCGTCATTAACTCATTCCGTTACGCATAAAATATTCAGCAAAGCAATTGAACAGTATAAACTATAAAAAATGGGTGCCATAGTACATACTTGGGAAACCCCAAGCCTGTTAAACGTACATTTTGGCTGTATTCGCAAAGATAAAGTATATACTCATTTATATTCAACATAATATTTGTTATTGTGGTAAAACCCTTCGTGATTCGACTCTAATGGTACAATTGTGACAGTATTTCTAGCAAATAATAGCAGTAGTAAGCTTACTATCTACGAAGGGTGTAAAGCACACTTATCGTGTCGAGGAGATACAACTCGGTTTTAAGGGGTAGAAACACACTTGTGGTGGACGTCAGTCCTTTTTGAAGGCAGTAGAACCCCTCATAGGTAGCCGTAGGAGGCAACACTCACACCTATTTCTGCCTAATAATGCAGTGTTAAGCGCTGTTAAGTTCTGGGCTATAGGGTGTGATAAGGAAGACTTACCTATACGAGGCATTCCAACTTATTCCTCAGAGGTAGCAACACATCTGTGGCCAACCTTAGGTAAGACTAATACAGTCGCTTACAGATCTGGGATTGGCAGTGGCCACGTACCAGGTGGCCTGTATACTACTTCAAAAATACAAAAAACAATTTAATTCTACACCATTGATATTCGTTTCATATTCTTTTACTATAAAAATAGTTATAACAACATTAAGTCACTATTTCACTTTTTGATTCATATTTTTTCTATGAGCGTTGAGTCATTCACTCTTATTTCTTAGACGATTATTACCGGCTTATGCTAATTTATGATATAAGGAAACCTAATTAACGAAAATCTCTATGACTAACCTGTGATATCTGGTAATAAGTTGCCGAGTTTTCTTCCTTTAGACTCTCCTTACCACCAAATGTTTTTGTTTCATTTTCCTTCACCTTGTAGTAAAAAAAAAATTATAAATAAAATTTTACACCGCAATGTTACATACTATAGTAAATTTGTAATATACTATAGTAAAATTTCGTTAAATCATTTTATGTTGTTCTCTTTCGTTATTTGTACTAACGTTAATCAAAATTTTTAATTTTTTAATTTTTAGTTTTGTTTCTTAATAAAATAAACAAAATTTAAAAACTTTTATCAATGGCCATTTTTTTAACTTTATCTGTTAATAATTCCCTACATCATTTTGTTGTTATTTACATTTAATGTAATCATAATTTTTAAATTTAAAATTTTTAATTTTCTTTTTGTATAAAATAAACAAAATTAAAATCCCATTTTTTTAAACTTTACCTGTAACTAATTCGCTACATTATATTGTTGTTGTTTAATCAACATTAATAATAAGTAGTTTATTACTCAAATAAATTAATTGTATTATTATAAAAATCACAAATATCACAAAATACATATACAAACAAAATCTTTATTAACGTAACTTTTCACAAAAGGTAAAAGAAATAAATATTACCTGTTCATTATTTACTATTGGAGTATCACTTTGTCCGGTAACACTTATTATTAAAATTAATAGAACTGTAAAAATTGAAACAATTATTGATAAAATATTTTCGATCCAAAAATAAAAAAAAAATAAAAAACATTTCAATCCACAATCTCAATACCTATTAACAATGATACCAGCAACGCTATAAGATACTTTGTACGTAATTTACTCAACATTAAAGATATTACTGGCATTATTAAATGCGTGAGGTGTCTCGTTCTTAAAGGAAAGTTTGCAACTGATACAACAGTATCCTCGCGAACTGCATCAAGCCAGTTCAACCTTGACTCTTGCATAAGAATACATTGAAGCAGGGTTTACCCACAGAGCTACTCCAGACATTCGTCAACATCGCAGTGTACCTACTATTAACTACCCAGTTGTATAGACGCATATTTGTGCGGTGACAAACCAAAGCTTGACGACCCGCGTGGCGGAGCGGTCAACATACCGGTCTGACACGCAGTGGGTCCTGGGTTCAATCCCCAGACAGACATCTGAATGATGAAGTTAACTATTCTCAGTCTCGTTTACTACGGTAATGAGTATTTCTTAAGTAACAAACACACATACATCCTCATAAACTGTCACACTCTATCACCTCACAAATAATAGTAAGATAATGAATACGTAAGTGCCATACACGTAGAAGGCCTTAGCCGGCATATTCAATTTTGGCGCCCTTTTAACCATTTCATGTAATCCAATCCAATTCAATCCAATCAACATGAAAATACTTTTTAACAAATACTACAACCGAATTTAATGCTACAAAAAGTATTTTTTTTTATTATTCACTTTTTTGTAGCATTGAAGTCGATTGTATTTTTTTGTTAAAAATTTTTTTACGCTTTTTAGTGAACCCTATTTCTATTAATTGATCAGCTTTATGAGACCCATTCATGGATGGGCCTTCCCTTATAGGCTGCGCTAATAAACACCGTACCTGGCATATTTGTAGTTTTTGCCTAATAAGGTCTTACACAAGAAACACTATAAAATAGATAATATATTTATTTCGTCCGAATGCTTAATAATTTTTGTCGTTATATAATTCAAGTTCCTTTTCCCAAACATTATCCTCAATCCAATCTATATAGCTGGACACTCTAGTATACACGGAGGGTATACCCGGACGGGCGCAACCAAACCCGAATGACGTCACTCCTATCACACTTGACAGCGATGCTTCCGACGATGAGGTAGACGGTATTTTCACTTGTATGGGACCACCAGAATCACCCTGGAAATGTAAGAAATACAATCAATACAGACAGAATTTGTCAAAAGAGCGTCATCTATCAGAAGGATATCAAGCATTCTTACACAAATGCATGTTTATACGGATTACAAGATGATATGACAAATCGAAGTTCAACCGATCAATCTACCGACGTAACGATGCATTGACAAATCGAATGATAAACAAACAGCTTCGTCGTCAACCCATTATTGTCCCACCGGTGGGCATGGGTCTTCTGCTGGCCAAGTCCGAATTGACTATTAAGAACTTCTTTATAAGAACTCTCAGGGATTTTGGGTTCCTTGTGAAGTTTTCTTACCGTAAAGCAGTGATAATTAATTACTAATACATGCATTAGAATATATTTGAAGGTGGTAGAACTCTTTGTGGTTCGACTCCGGAAGCACCACCGCCACACCTATTTCTACCTCATAAAAGAGGTTGTTATGCGGTGCTGTATTCTGGTCTGAAGGGTGTGGTAAGGGAGACGTACTTTTCCGGGGCATTCCATCTTTGTTCTCAGGGGTAGCAACGCATCTGTGGCTAACCTTAGTTGAGACTTTGATCTGACATAGGGTTGATTACAGATGTCCATGGGCGGCAGTAGCCACGTACCATCAGGTGGGCTACATGCTTGTTTGCTATTTCCATACTATAAAATGCATCATTTTAGAAAAATCAGTGGTGCGCGCGTAGACTTATAACCTCGGATCTTCGATTAAGAGGCCAAATTTCTCTCTACAGCTATTACACTGCCATATATATAAATCATATAATTAATATTACAGCGATAATTTCTACTTATTGACAACAAAACGAGGACTACAATATGTTATTATTAATATTACCTGGCAAGTATCCACGCCTCCTTCTAACTTTCCTGCGCAGATTTGATGCGATCGAATTCCTTTAAAATTTCTATTCCACATTACATTGACAATCCGATTACACAAATTTGAGTTTATTATATCTATCTCCACGACTTGCAGCTCTGATGACATATTTTTCACTGCTGGTCAAAAAAGCATAAACTAAATTAACGACCAAAATCTGTATCTCTGCAATTACTACCAGTATACAATAACTATATTACTATAACTATAGTAGACTGGATAAAGCTCGCCAAATCAACACGTTCTATCCGCCCCCCCCCCCACGCTACGCCACTGGGGCTAAGCGAAGAGAGCCAGGTGGTATCGCAGAGCGATCAGAAACAAATAAAGAGCAGCTAATGAATGCGATGAAAGAGAGGTGGAATGAGCGGTAATTCATTAAACAAGATATAAAATAGTTTTATCATTAAACATGACGTATTTTTTTTAAATATGGAAGTAGCAAACGAGCATGCAGCCCACCTGATGCTAAGTGAGTACTGCCGCCCATGGACATCTGTAAACAACGCTAGGTAAGGTCAAAGTATCACCTAAGGTTAGCCACAGATGCGCTGCTACCCCTAAGGACTAAGTTCGAACGCCTCGGATAACACCCTACAGAACAAAATATAGTAGCTCTTAATACTGGTATTGTTGACTAATTGTTACTAGAAATAGATGTGGCACCAAGAACCAACAAAGATTCTGCGCCTTCAATTAGTATAAATATCTTACCTAAGTTTGTGTATCCCCAGCCAGTACCAAAGACCACGGTGCCGGCCGCTACGTAAGGTTCACGCCACAAACAGGCGGGTGCTAAATACAAACGAAAAGGCAGTTCTATCTCTAACTGCACTAATGCTATGTCGTGGTACTTAATCGGAGACTTATATTCAGGGTGAACTATTATTTGGAGGATTCTAATGTCAAAATAGTGAAGTGCTCTTTGCTGAAAAAGATTTTTTTATACCTTCTACGGGAGTGTTAATTAAGTCTACTTTATACTAATTACAATATTTATTTCACAGTCCACTTGATATAAGTAGTTACTGCCGTCCATTGAAATCTGAAATCATCCTTAGATAAAATCAGAGTCTTGAATGGGATTGGTCGCAGATGCATTGATACCGCTGAGGACTAAGTTGAAAAGCCTCAGACATGTATTTCTCCCTTACCCTTCAAACCAAAAGACAGCAACTCATAACACTGCTGTTATGCAGATAAGGTGTGGCTGTTGTACCTCTGCAGTCAAACTTCAAAGAAATCTATCACCTATAAAGAATTTGATAAGTATTTCTATTAAATTAGAAAATAAAGCAAGTTATAACACATGAGGAAGAAACGAAAACAGTTTTACCTCTAGTATGTTTTTGGTTCCAAGTCTAACGATCTTTGGCTTAGGATCAAGTAAGTCGACATGTCTCGGAGACACCCAAGAACAGTGAGCTGCTGTAAGGACGAAGTTGGAGCTTATAAGAGAGCCACCACAATTGAATACCCAATTACGCATTACGTCCAGCCAACCTAGTGCTCCCTAGAAAAAAATCTTACATAAGAGTAGTTTTATAAAACCACGATGAAAGTCTAACTTTTTTCAAATAGTCAGTTTCTGTAAATTCATAAATTTTATTTTAATTTTATTACAGTCCCATGATAAATCCCTTCGTTCCACTGAAACCCTGGCTCTGTACACTCCTTCCCACTCTACTTCGTTCTACAAGAAATCCTTCACCGTAACAGCTATCGAACTCTGGAACTCCCTTCCTTTATCAACACGTAATGCACAATCCTTACACTCTTTTAAACACCTTGTTAAATCCTGTTACCTGCAAGTCTAATTTTCCTTATCTATTTCTGTTCCTTAATCTCCTTATGTGCCATAAGCTGTCTTCAACGTGTAATAATTTATTCCTTAATGCTTTTTCACAACCTCATTTCTAAAACAGATTTTCATGTCTTCTTTTCCTTTTATGGTATGTGCTGTATTTTCTATAATTTATTTCTATACGTATGTATTTAATCATAAAACTTTTATTTGCGCCCTACCTATATTTGTTTCATTCCTACTGTAACTCCGCACCGTAAGCTTGCCTGGAAGATATCGCTGATTAGCGATAAGACCGCCTTTTGTTGTTTTATTGTTTTAAAATTGTATTATCTATTGTTGTATTTTTTTGGGTACAATAAAGTGTATTATTTTTATATTATAAAAAAAAAAACAAACAAACAAATACGCAGCCATATTGGTCTTGGCTTCTCTGTCGAGCGCCTATTACTTTTCCCCTACCCTGCAGCCAAATTCAATGCGACATGCGTCAGATTTTTAAACCTTTAAAGAATAGAATAAAACTTGTGAATTTTAATAGAAAAGGACATTTCTCGTGTACATAAGTGTAGTAACGTGAAAGTATATAAGTGTGGTACATAATTAATCGTTAACATAAGAGTGTTATTTACTTTTGGCCATCCAACCTACTTCTGGAACTTATGGTATCGTACGTAACATCCTATAACAGCATTGTATGAAGGGGGTACGAATTTAGAATAGGAATGTATACTTGTACCATATGTGGAAACTCTGCTGGTGTAACGTCGCGACCAGAAATTCCATCTCCGGAATATAGTGTGCTTGCATTTCTATCATCAAGCGTTTCACAGTTCATTCCTACTTTATTTTTTGTTTTCAACAATCCTAAAATATTCCAGAAGATTAAACAAAATTATAAAGTTTCACTCAATTACCCAGCCAACTGGATACTTACTGTAATGACACCTGGTGTATTCTAAACATTCTGAAAATAATAATTTAATGCATATCAAAATAGATTAAAAATTAATCGACATAAATTGTGCGTAATCGTACGCACAACTAACACACAGTTACCGAAAATTACTACTACATAAACCTTATTAAATATGTTGAAAAAAAAAATTAAATACGAATTATAATTTTTTTTTTATAATTTAGTAGTAGCAAACGAACATCACATCCATCTGATTGTAAGTGGTTACTACCGCCCATATACATATTTAAACAACTTCATATGGAACAAATTCTATTAGAAGTTAATCACAAGTGCATTACTACTGTCGAGGACTAAAACGATTGCCACATATAAAAGAGAACCGGGTACCACACAACGCAAGAACTGCTTCACACCACAAATAGCGGTGGTACCTACCCAGTCGAACCTAACTCGTTCTACAACCTAGCAGAATTCACAGGCGAATCTTATTAAAAATATCAATTATCCTCCGTAAAAAAAAATCGCAAAGTTTTCGTTATTAATAAGTGCATTTTTAAGAATTTAAAATTCACTAATTCTTAATGCTATGAAATCTATATAAACCTTAATTTTTAGTTCTCCAATATAAGCAAATATTTACTAAATAAAAATTGCATCAATTTAAATCTTTTTAATTTTCATCCTTTTCAGTGAGTTTTACTTACTGTAATTGTGTTTGTTTTAGAGAACAATGTACTCACTAGTCTCACTTATGCTGCGGCTGTGGATGGCAAAATAAGCATTTCTTGCCTCATGAAGATTCTGAGTAGGTTTTTCTATAACAGTTAGGTTTTCCCTTCTATGATTGTTTACCTGAAAAAAAATCGTAAATTAATGTATACAATGTATACATATAAATAAAAGTGAAGTGTCTGTTTCTAATAAATATAACAGCTTTTTACCAAATACATATGGAAGTAAATACGATACTGATTACAAAACATCAATTACCTACTATAATTTTTGTCTGTCTGTCTGTCTGTCTGTTTGTTCTGGGTAATTTCTGAAACCACTGATGTTAACGGGTCTTTCATTGTGGATAGCTAATGTCATAAGGCGTAACTTAGGCTACTTCTATTTTAAAAAATGTAATTAGGGTTCCGCACAAAAAATTAAAACCTAAAAACCGCGCGCGCTCCACGCGCACGCAGCTAGCGTCATATGTGTAACTGTGTCAATTTACATTTTTTAAACGCGGGTATAACCGCCGGGCTCTGCGTGCAATTTAATAAAATATTTAGTTTCTTTAGTTTCCATCGCTATGTTTAAAAGTTTAATTTAAATACCTTTTTTGATACAAACAGAAATGGACGACCTTCAATAAAGGCTTGTATGGTACTGTTTAGATCTGTAATGACACTAATAAACTTCACCTAATATACTGGAAGAATGTGTTAAATTTTAAAAGAAATAAAGGTAAGTTTATTAATTGCCTTGCCTTAGACACTATAGGCATAAAATAACATATACAAACAGCATAACATCACGCTATATTTGTTTTTATTTTTATATTTTTCTTGTTTAGTAGCGAGTGAAACCGCAGGGCACAGCTAATATACAATATAATTAAATTAAAAAATATATACGTTACATAATATATAAAACTATTACTGCAAACAATCCTTGGGCTTTAAAAATCAAGTAGAGAATGGGTAAACCCATACATCCATCAGTTATTATAACCTTGATAACTAATTTTATTATCTGCATGCACAATTAGAATCCGCTTATTGTGGAAATTCCAAAATATTTATCAATACGAATATGCAACATAAATATGACTCAACATCGCATATATTGCAGAGTGGTTGGTTGAAAAGAATTCTGTTAATATATAATACAAGAGTCGAGGATTACATGCGGTGTAGAATAAACTTGCACAAAATATTTACTGTTCGTAAGTAAAAACCCAAAAATACAGATATAGTTTGAGGCGGCCAACTTCGTTTAAAAGGCATAAAAGCAGCGATTTATGCTGCGTTTATGTGTTTTTAATTTTACCTTTTTTTTGGTGACGAGGGGGGAAACCTTCATAAGGTACACCGAAGCCTTGGGAGAGACTTTGGGTTATATGGGATTTTTAACTCACCGGTGCCCCCTAGTGCGGTGCCCCTGAAGGGCTCATCTCTTGGGGGACGTGTAACTGCCCCCCCTGCACCTTCCGGTGTCTGCGACGACATGCAGCCACGTATACCGCCGTCCTTCTCAAAGTTGTTGGCTGAGTGGTTCGAGCTCCCACTCTAGCCGCCCGCGACCCCAGAATCCCCCTTCTAGTCGCCTCTAACGACAGGCAGGGGATACCATAGCCGTATTCTACTCCCCGGCTACAGGGGAAATGTCTTTTAGGCCTGTCTTTATTGTTACGACCTTATTTACACTTATTCTTTCTTATAATTTTTATTAGTTATTAGGTTTAGTATAATTCGACCAATGAGGTGCCATCGCGTACACACCTAACACCTACTTATAGGGAAAGCTTACATACCAGTTGGCTATCTTAGTCGTCAAGTGTGGCAATGCACCTGTTTTATATGAAGTTGGTTACAAACAATATATCTCAAAAAATATATATCCATAATAAAACATACAATATAACATTACCTGTTCAGTCCGTGATGACCTCTCATTAATATCTTTCCAGTGCCATACAGCGAAAACTGATAATACTGTAACACGTAAACCATCTTTGAACGAAACCAGAAATACAAGATTGAAAACTTTCATTGAAAACCACTTTTCACCTGTCATAAATATTAGTAGCAGCACTAAAGGGCACTTCATGCATAATATAAATAAAGACATAACCTAAAATAATGTATCCACTACTCATCCAAAGAAAAGTTTACAACAAAGTGTAGTCAAAGGCCGTGTAACAAGTTTGGCCTTGACGCTCGCATAAAATGTTCATTAACGTAGGATTTACCCACGACGAGAATACTCCAAACAAAAATTAAATATACAATTGCAGCAACTACTATAAACATCTCAATCCTGTCAAATTCAAAGGTAAAACCCAACATGCAATGGCTGCAACGACCCGAGTGTGGTATGCAATCCCCTACTAGTTTTCGCCAAGTATTTTTGTATATAAATATTTTTACAAAAAATTAGACTTCTATGCCACAAAAAAGCAAAAAAATAATTTAAATATATATTATGTTGGTTTGTTACATACACAGTCCACATGGTACATAGTCCCGAAGTCGGCGCTCAACATATTCTTTTATATTACAGCGACGAATTTGTCCTACAAGTACTCGTATATGAAAATCGATTCACCCAGTCGAAAATGACTACGATTAAAAAAATGTAAGCTAATAAGCTAGCTAGTGAAGAATAACACTAGGCTAATACCTATCTATATATATATATCAAACTATATATATCTTAATAGATAGCCCTTTGTAATAAATATAAGGAAGCATTCACTGAATAAAAATAGCTTTAAATCTTTTTAATTTTCATCCTTTTCAGTGAGTTTTACTCACTATATTAATTAGTGTTTTTAGACAACAATGTACAATTACTAGTTTTACTTTTGCTGCGGCCGTAAAATGCAAAATTTCTAAGCTCTTGCCTCAAAAACATTCTTGGTGCTTTCATTACTATGATGTCTGCTTGAAAAAAAAACGTAAAATGAAATCAAGTAATTAAATTATAACAATATTTAGGGTTCTTTAGTTTCCATTGTTTTGTTTAAAAATTAGATTCCTGAATTCTGGTAAATTTATTTACCTTTTTTACCGCAAACAGAAAGCACATTCTGCTTCAATAAAGAGTTGTATGGTACTGTTTAGATCTGTAATGACATCAATAAACTTGAATTAATATACTGGAAGAATGTGTTACACTTTTAAAAGAAAAAAAAACGTACGTGGAATGTGTTATAGAAAACACATATATGTGTTTGTATTTGTACGTTGGGATTCACTACTTCAGTAGAAAAACCTACAAAAAACTTTTTACCAGGAATTCGTTCAGTATCTTTTTTATCGTCTTGAAAAACATAAACATATATATTTAAAACAATAAATATATCACAATATATATCATATAATAAAATTAAGAAATATATAGGTTACATTATATGTAAAACTAAACCTACGTTACATTATATGTAAAACTTTTACTGCAAACAATCTATGGGCTTTAAGAATCAAATAGAGCCAATTCTCTAATCCATACAATCAGTCATTATAACCTTGATAACTAATTTTCTTTACTGCTTGCATAATTAGAATCCGATTGTTGCGGAAATTCCAAGATATTTATCATTTCAAATGAGCAATATAAACATGACTCAACATCGCATATATTGCAGCAATTGGTAGAAAAGAATTCTATAAATATAGGTATAAGAGTCGAGGATTACAGTGTAGAATATATTAGCACAAAATATTTACTGTTCGTACGAAAACCCAAAAACAATGAATAAAGGTATTTATTTGCGCAGATTTGATTTGAGTTGGCCAACTTTGTCAAGAAGGCATGAAGGTGAATGACCTTATTACCACATTTTTTTATTATTTCGAAATGAAATTAATTGCCTTGTAAAGTAAATATCAAGCGAATATCTTAGACTTCAGGTGTGGCAATGAATCAGTGATCAGCTTCAGGTAGAACCCTGTTCTATGTGGAGTTGATTACTGATGTCCGTGATTACGTACCATCTGGTTGACAGCAACGTATTTTGCTACTTTAATTTAATAAAAAAACTTTTAACATCTGGTGGGTTTCCATTACGTTCTCACTGTCAACAGTTTTCGTTACATTTCTGGGCACCTTTGATAAAAATATAATTTACTTAAAAAATACACTTCAATATGTACTTTGAAATGTAATATACATATAAAATTTTTTATAATTATTGTTAAAATAATTCAACGCCTAACTTTTGTGGTTTCCATTTCATTTGCAATTGGGTAAATAATCATTAATCGATGTCACAAAATATAAAAAAAAAACATTTATTCACACAATTAAAACAGAATAAAATATAACCTGTTCCCAATGCCATATATTCTCAATGCCATATTACTAAAACTGATAATACTGTAACAATTAAAACATGTTTGAAGAATAAACAACAAGATTGAAAATTTGACATTCGAAACCACTTGATACAAAATATAAAAAACAACCTGAAACAGAGTATCCATAAATTCTTAAAGAAACGCAACAAACTAGTGTGTATTAAATTTAAAAACTGTGATATAAGTTCGACCTTGACGCTCGCAAAAAATGTTCATTAACATAGGATTTACCCACGACAAGAATACTCCAAGCAAAACGCTATGATAATATGTAATTTCATCAACTACCATAAACATCGCAATCCTGTTAAGATTAAAGGCAAAACCCAACATGTATTAACTGTAACTACATTCTGACGCCCATTTCTCCCTTATTAGTTGTCGCCTAACTTTTTTTTTATTTTTATATATATTTATAGTATGGAAGTAGCAACGAGCATGCAGCCCGCCTGATGGTAAGTGGCCGCTGCCGCCCATGGAAACCCGTAATCAACTCTAGGTAAGATCAAAGTCTCACGTAAGGTTAGCCACAGATGCGTTGCTACCCCTGAGGACTAAGATGGAATACCTCGGAAAAGTATGTTTTCCTTACCACACCCTTCAGACCAGAACACAATAGCGCATAACACTGCTGTTATTAGGCAGAAATAGAAGTGGCGGTGGTGTTTCCGGAGTCGAACAACAAAGAGTTCTACCACCTTCTAATTTTATTTGAGATGTAAAAAAATGTATGTAGCAAAACAAAAATACTGTCTTCCTGATCTTTGCCTTATAAAATTGGAAGTGAACGGCAACCACACCCTACCCGGAAAACACCCACTAAAAGGTACTGCTTCGCGCTAGAAATAGACGTGGCGGTAATACATCCCCTGTAGAACCATATTCATTCTACTACCTAGAATAAACGTAGAAATTGAAATAGTACCGCAGTTATAATTTAAGTTAATTATTTAATTATATACTACCTAACGAAAGAAAAAAGTAAGTGACAAAAAGACTAGGTTTTTTTTTTATCAAATATTTATTGAGAAAAGCTCATCTACAAGCCACACAAAATACAAATATGAAATACTATGTTAATTTTCTTGTCTTAGTATATTTATATAATTATAGGGGCCTTATGGGCATTTTTCATATCATACAGATTTTAGCCCGCTTATTGTTTGAGTCTGCATGCGTGACAATCACATCCGAACGAGAGTATCTATCTCTTCCCGTCATGTGAGCCACACGCACGCGAGACGCAGTGATACTGCGACAGTACAATAGTGTACAGTAGTGATACAGTGATTCCCGCATTCGGATAAATCACGTCGGTATAAAACTGCGTGACATAACAGACATACCGCTAGTATGCAATACAATTTTTTTTATGTTAAAACTATCAAAATAGCGGCATATATCGATGCATGTAGTATATTGTGTAATAGATAAAATACATCAAATATTTTTGGATTATCTAACAGGGTTTTTTCAGTATGTTTTAGTACTAGTATTTGCTTTTAATTTGATCGTTGTACATAAAGTAATAAAAGTGGTTTAAGTTATTTTTTATCTTATCGTGATTAAGATTTCCCGTTTGATTTAATTGATCTCCACTATCAACCTTAATTATAGTAGAACAAAATTTGAAAATAGCATCGTATTTTATTTATTTTTTATCAAGATTGTCAAGAAATCTTGGCCCAGAAATTTCGTGCCTCGAGAAATAAAACAACCAGAAACTCTAAGGGGTCTCACCTGAAGGCGATCACTGATGCATTACTACATCTGATGATTAAGATGATCGCCTCATATGTTTCCTTCGCCCTAACAATAACTAACAATAGGTGGTGGTACCCTCGTCCCTGTAGTTCTGGGATTAGAACAGGGCTACGGTATCCCCTGCCTGTCGTAAGAGGCAACTAAAAGGAGCTTCCAGGATTGCGGGCGGCAAGAGTGGGAGCTAGAAACGTCCAGCCAGGTGACCCTGGGAAGGACGGCGGTATGTGTGGTCGCATACTGTCGTAAAGACCAGACGGTGCTCCAGCCGCTTACCTGGGTGGAGCTCGATGGAGCAACACGCTCAGAGGACTCCGGTTGCGTTCCTTTGGAGTTTCCCGAGTCCTCTTCGCAGCGCCGAGGACGGTCGCTGGGAGGTGTGAGTACGGTAAAAATCCCACATAACCCGGCGTCTCTCCCCCGGCATCGGGTACCGGGTTTTGAAGGTTTTCCCTTCGATACAAAAAAAAAAACAAAGACGGTGGTAACCTTTTGGATATTTTCGCTGAATTAGGCTGTCAATTTCATACAAAATAATCTAGCGTCCATGTCTATTTAATGAAGTTGACCGACTCAAACCATATCTGCGAAAATTCATCGTTTACCTTTATTAATCGTTTTATTTTGGGTTTTTACGTACAAACAGTAATTATTTTTCGCAACTCAAGTTTGAATTCTATAAATATACTATTTAAAGAATTGTTTGCTAACCAAAATCCTGCAATATAATCGATGTTGAGTCATATTTATATTGCACATCAAGTTTCCTTAATAAATGCAGTAAATAAATTTTGTTACTGCTTGTATGGGTTTATCCGATCCTTGTTTGATTGTTCAAGTGCAAACGTTTTTTAGAATAGACTTCTCAAATTTCCTTGACAGTATTTTCGCATAAGATCTTAGACACAGTACTTAAAATAGACAAGGTTAAATGCATAATTTTAATATTCTTCCTAAACCAATGGTTACCAATGAAAAACATAAGCAGGTGTTCTTCATTGTTCATAGATAGACAAAAAAATAAAATTAAAAAAGAAACTTCTATGCCACAAAAAAGCAAAAAAAAATAAATTTTAATACATGTAGCTTTCTTAGATACACAGTACATAGTCCCAAAGTCGGCTCAACATATATTTTAAAATTACAACGACGAATCTATGTCCTACAAGGATATCTATGTCCTCAAGGTATCAAACAAAAAAAAACAGTCGAATTGAGAACCTCCTCCTTTTTTAAAAGTCGGTTAATAAATAGCTATTGTGAAGGTGCCAACGAAGTCCAACCACGAACGATTCAACCACCCAGGAAATAGCCGTCTTAACGAAAATCAATTCTAGTTACCATAACGTGGACAACGTGTCAGCTTGAAGCTAATTATCTTATTATTTATATTACCATTTTTCTTAGACATGTAGTGAACTGTACACCTTAGCCTTCAGTTACAATATTTTTTGGAACATGAACTCAACTGAAAAGATCCTGAGAAACTTAGCGGGCTCGTGTTATTAAAAGATTTTATTCCATGGATATTTTAGTTCTTTTGTAACTTTTTTATATCATACTGTATTTAAAATTGTGATATCTCAGTAAAGCAAATTGTTGCGAGTTATATTATTGCAATACTGATAAATGTGACTAATACAGTAACTATGCATAATTATAGTGCTATACATATTGCTGAGATTACATCTTAAAAAAACTGCGAAAACAATGATTCATATAACATTGGAACACCATATGAATGACTAAGCAACATTGCAAAATTCGTAAATGTAGCTGGCTTTGATCTAAAAATTACATGACGAATAGGTAATATCTGTCCTTTTCTGATTATGTTGAAAACCGAGTAAGCGTTATAGAATTTTATTTGCCCACTTAACGATGGATAATGATTAGGGCTGCCTTTTTTTAGAGGAATTCAATTTTGACGACCCGCGTGGCGGAGCGGTCACCACACCGGTCTGACACGCAGTGGGTCCCGGGTTCGATCCCCGGCCAGGCAGACATCTGAATGATGAG
>MOOZ01001247.1:656524-673798 GCA_002930495.1 Cecropterus lyciades
TTTTAATCATTTCCTTCATCCCCCTAAGTCATTTTTCTTATTAATTCCTCATAACTAATGAAAGACGAGATGAGAATAGGAAAACTATATTTTCAAAAAAAGTGGAAGCTTTTTTGGAAAAAATAAATGATAGATAGAGAATAAATTGGCCATTACGAAAGACCTTATCAGTTATCTTCCCTTAATTAAAATATCTAGAAATTGCAGTAAAAGTACCTTTCGTTGTATAGTAGTCGCCATAACTGAACTTAGCATGAATGTCTGTAAATACGCCCTGGATCTGGTGGTTTTCTATTATATTGTTCATTACTCCAAACATGGATAAATCAAGCGGTGACGTTAGTTCGCTACCTATGAAATAAAATTCATGTACATATTATTCCAAGATAGAAATATATTTTAAGGTTGTAGAACGAGCATAGGTCGACCAGGAATGTCACCACCATACTTATTTCTAGACTACATACATACACTGACTTCATGTACATAGAACCCCTGTTCTGTATGAGGTTGCTTAGATGTCCATGGGTGACAGTGACCACTTACCATCAAGTGGACTGAATGTTCGTTTATTTTTATATTCTTTATTGTTAACCCAATGATTACAAAGGGATGGGGAAAACGAACTGAATGCCTGTTGGCTGTACAAGCTAGATGGCAAAAAATGCAGTAGATGCTCCAAACTAAAACTAGACTATCAAAACTTAAAAAGTTATAAAACATCAAATGCAGGACACGCGCGTTGATTGGACTTACATGAGCAGTAAGAGCATGGAACTGATTTCGAAATATATATAATTGCTTAGATACGCAAGACGAAAAATCCTGTCCAGCTAGGAGTAGGCCTCCCCAAATGGAGGATTTTGCCAAATGCTGCCACGCCTGTAGAGACGTTCCGATATCCACAAGCTATCGATACTTATTCATTTAAGTAGTGCTTTAATTGTTTTCCGATACTTCTAACAATACATAAAGGGTACTCATATAGTATCGATACTTACTCATATCGATACATTTTACTTTTATGTTTATGGCACTAATATAAAATGAGAAAAAAGTTAAATATAAAAAGTTCCAAAATAATAGCCACAGATTTATTAATTACGAATAAAGGTATGTTCCATGTTTGTGACATTGTTGCACCCATTTGGAAAATAAGTACTCACGTAAAACTGAAGTTGCAACAACAATTACATGTTTTAAGGCAAATTAATACAACCAGGGAAATATTAATTTCATCACATCCCATTCAATAGTCTGTTCATGAAGGAAGGTGCGTTCAGAAATCAAAATTTGTTAAATAACATTCGTACAGTTTGATACGATTCGATACCAACTACTTTCGTTTCGATAGTAGTTAGTATCGCAATCTTGCGATACTAACTACTATCCGAGGCGTTCCAACTTAGTCCTCAAGTAAGGCTGATCGTGTCTGGTGTTTAATGCAGATGACCATGGCATTGGCCACTTACCATAACTACCTAATGGTGCGTAATACTGCATGTTCCTTTCCTACCGCTCTAGTCTATATTATAAATAAAAATGGGAAATACCTTCAAGTCTGCACCTGATCCGAGCTTGATTCCAATTCGCAGGAACCTCGTGCAACTTAATCCAGCCATCTATGATCTCAAAATAGGTATAGTCGTATCGGAACTTGGGGGATTCCGCCATATGGCTGTTATAGCTTGCTTCTACCGACGTGTCTGTTAATTTTTATTCTATATATATAAATAAATATAATAACAATAAAGTTTTCTGCACTCTCTCCTCCTTATTCTGTGTTGTAGGTGTCATGGACACACAAAGAAGAAAACACAAGGGTGATTCTAAGTTAAGAGGTAGTAAGTTAATATACCTATAGAAAGTGATTACCTCTAAATAAGATTGGAATTCCGCTTTAAGGCAATGTTAAAAGTTTTATAAGTATTTTACGTCTCACACTTGATTTAAAAATGGCTTTAAAAATTCCAACCCCTGTCTTCTTTCCATTCCATAAACAATAACATTGCAGTAGTGATCAAACTTAATGTATAAACTCTATATAATATATAAATTTAGTTAAAATGGTGAAAGTAATATTGTACAACAACGTCTATATATATTGTTTCGTAATAGTTAATTTTAGGATATAAATAACCAAAAATATCAATTTTATTGCTCACCTATTCCAAATACAATACTCAAGTCATTGAAACAAGATACAAACAAAACAACGCACAAAAATATATGCATTTTGACATAATATATGTATATCGTCTACTCAAACACTCGCGGACTTAAATGAATACAAACTAAACAATAATATTTATATATTATCTTATTTTTTATTGTTATCATTTTAAGTGTTTTTCCAGCTATTACCCGGATGTTATCTAGGAATGTCCGATGTGGCAAAAATGTCGATATTAATATCGAAAGCTTAATAATAACGACGTTTTATTCAAACACAAAATATCGGTATTTTGTACAGATTTTTTACTAAAACTTTGATATGATAGGAAACAATGATTAAAGTACTATATTTGTGCTACAATTTTTTTATATTTTTAATACACAATGTTTAATATCAACAATGATTATTGCAGCTGAACTGAGTTTTGTACAAACGTGTGACTAAGTATATTCAGACTGACTTCACCTCGGGCAATAATAATTTAAAAACAGAATATTCGTAACATAATACTTAAATCCAGAACAATAAAAATATCTTACAAAAATATCGGCATTTTTAACGACATCGATATCACTCGTCTTTAAAGACCCGTGGAGACCTTAAGGTCAACGAATAATTATGATAACGGTCAGTTGAGAACAAAAATTTATTGCGGTCTTCTTTATGTATAATTATTGTATCTTAAAAAAATGAGTTTACGGAAACATTATTGGGGCAAGTGATATATAATAATAACTGCCAGCTTTTTCAATATGTTACGAAATAATATTATCATAAATATATTTTTGTGTCATTCGTTATATATTTTTCCAGACGGAGAACAAAGAAGATGACAGCCAAGAAAGTACAAAGCAAACAAAAATTCCACTCGAGGTGAAAAAAATCAGATTATTATTTAGATCAACTATAGTGTATCTATATATATAAAAGCAAAAAGATGCTCCCTCACTCAAGTCACTCACTCACTCACCTATTGACTAAACATCGCAGAGTCAAAACTACTGAAGGTAAAAACAAAAAATTTCGACAAAAGGTTCCTTGTATAATGTAAACGTCGGCTAAGAACGGATTTTCGGATATTTTGCGCCTAAGAGGGTTAAATAGGGAATGAAAGTTTGTATGAATTTTGATGTAAGCTCAATGAAACTTAGTGATTAATTGAGAAATTTCAGATTTTTCTGAAAGTTCAGATTTCTTTTAATGAAAAGAAATATTTTAATTTTTTTTTGGAAATTTCGTTTTCTTGGATGTAAAAAAAAATAAGTGAAATAGCATCAACACCCACTGCTGGTGCCAACATTCATGCCGTCACCCGGTGACTATTGTCAACTCCCTCATTAAGGAAAGCCTATGTACCTACAGCAGTGGATCTCAAAAGTCTAATATATTGATAGATTATCGCGAACGAAGTCGTGGGTACTGCTAGTCTATTATAAAGCTTTAAAATTCTTATTGGTCTTTTTCAGGGTAGTAGCCAAACAGATAAAAACGATGTTACAACCGAACAAACGAATACTACGTTACAGGTGAGTACTATAAACTTTAGATTTGAAATATGTGTAGATTGTAATTAGACTCAAGTGATTGGGGGCTACTAATACCACTCTTAATTCGACGTTATAACAGCAAAGTCGAGCGTTGATGCATGTAGATTGAAGGATAGGGCAAGATAAGGACAATATATTTTGGCAAATTTTGTGATCACCCCTAGGAAGGAACGTCCGTACATTGATATTTTCTACTATGAGCTTTTATATATGCAGGAGGTAAAGAAAACTTTGATAGCGCGCAGAATACAGTGGCGACATCTCTTGATGAGTTGTGGAAAGTTGCCACAGTATATATGACTGACCTCAGTGCCCTTAGTACATAACATCATCTCATAACAAACATTTTTTTATGTTTACGTTCATTTAAAAGTACATGGCAAAGTATGACCAAAAACTAAAACGTAAACGAGCAATGTATTGTATGGGTGAAATCGTAAACAATTATGGTTTTGAGGAAATGTAATAAACTCGTGCTAAGCTTTATATGTTTATATTATTTTGTCTATTACTTTGGCACGCGCTACAGCCCAAACTTGACGGATTATGACGTATGACATATCATTAAAATTGTCTCAGTTGGGAAAGTGACATAGGCTATATAGTTTTTAATAATGGTGCCTGCAAATAGGGTGAAAAGGGCCTCTCCCTTTTCCCCCTATTTGCAGGCACCATTATTGACTTTTCATATTATTACGAGAATATGGGTATCAAATTTCATTTGTTAGTTAATGAAAGTTAGTAAAGCTTTCAAAGCTTTACTAACTTTCATTTGATACCCATATTGTCGTTATAGACCATTCTAGAAGTAAATATATTGTAATGCTTTTACTGGACTATTTAGACGAAAAGTCCTATTAAGCATTAAATTAAATAGATATTTATGAAGAAAAAATTATGAATTGTTAAAAATACTACAACAAAGTTTTTATTAATTGAACGCATTAAACATTAAATACAAATTAGAATAATTTTCATATGCATTTTTACAGACTGAGGATGAAACTGATGAAATCAACAAAAGTGAAATTTGGCCAACAACCGAAGAACCACTGACAACACTCGAGGCAAGGCATTTTTTTCAAAATCAGCTAAGAACCAGGTAAAACCAGTGTAGTTCGACCTGGAAGGTAACCACCACACCTATTTCCAGCGTGAAGCAATTCCTGTGTTTCAAAAGGATGTGGTTACCGGTTCATTTATATATGAGGTGACCATCTTAGTCGTTGGGAGCAACTCATTTGTAGATTTCACTTAGAACCAATATGTAATATGAAGTTGCTTATAGATGTCCATAGGCGGTAGTTACCACTTACCATTAGATGGACTACGTGCTCGTGTGCTACTTCTATAACGCCCCCTGAAGATGCAATATATATACTTAAATGTCTTTCGCTTCTCTAATTTTTATTGATTTTTATAACAAATTAAACTATAAAATAGCGACAAAAAAGTAACTATCAAACAAATAATTTTCAAGCAAGCTTAAATTTCCAGTATCCACACAATTGTAACCATGAATTTCATATTCTTTTCATATTTTACCAGACCAACAATCACACGAATGAAGATCAAGCCATAACCAAAAAACCTAGGACCCCTCTTGAGGCAAGAAAAACTTATTATGCTGTTCATGGCTGCAGCGTTAGTGAAAATAGTGAGTACGATATTTGTAAATAACGTGAAACGAGATATATACAAAACGCTCAACGCAATGTATTTCGCTGAATTATCGCGACGAAACTGCCTCCAATATGACGCCGACTTGTGTAAATGTTATTTTACATTTATTTAAATTATTTTAAACTTTCTTGCGATATAGAAGGCGAAAATCTTTATTGTTAAAAATCTCAAATTCAACTCATACGATTTAGGTATTTAGTACATCTCATCATACTTCTGTTTAGCAATCGTATGATTTATCCCTGAAGAAACAAATGACTAACCTACCTTATAGGCTCAGCAGTACCACTGCAACATCAGGCTCGAGGAATTGAAGGTCAAATGTTTTATCATATATTTTATTCTAGATACCCAATGCTCATTCCAAATGTTATGAGAATCGGATTGGCAGAAGTTGAGTTATATCGACGTAAATTAATGTTACTAGTTTAAAGAAAAGGTAAACATTGTACAAGATGCTCATTTGTTCTTCTCTACTTACAGAATGTTTGGAATTCGAAAAAAATCGCTGCAGTAAGTATCTTACTTCTATCAATTTAGTAAACTAGCAAAATATATAGTACACTAGCAGACCCGTGCCCACTTTTTTGGACATTAAAAAAAATCTGGTGTAGTTCTTACTACTTTATTACCCAACTGCCTAAAGTTTTTCTGAATATCCAACCAGAGATAAACCAACATATAATATCTGTGTATGGGGAAAACACTCTTTTTGAAATCAATGCCTCCTCTTGTTCCGTACCATTATCTATAAAAAAATGGCCAAAAAAACTCGTTTGTTGTATGGGAGTCTCCCTTAAATATTTATTTGATTTTGCTTTTTAGTTTTTTTTGTTATAGCGTACTGTAATACATCAACTGGAAAAAATATAAGTGTTTGCCTATCACGGTTCATGAGATACAACTTGATGATAGACAGACGGACAGACGAACAGATGCACAACGGAGTCTTAGTAATAGGGTCCCTTTTTTATCCTTTGGTTACGGAACCCTAAAAGCATTTAACAGAAGTATCACCCAACAGAGTACGTCATAATTGCGGTTACATACCTATACTACCTATACACGAAGTAGTTTTGGAGTCCATAGCGGACAAACAACGTGACACGTAATTTATATATATTAAGATAAGCTATCCTATCTTTCAATTTGTATCAAACTGCATAAGGTGTGCAAATTGTATTGAAATCGGTCTAGTATTTTAGGAGTTCATAGCGGACAAACAACGTAACACGTAATTTGTATATATTAAGATTAAGATAAGCTATCCTATCTTTTAAGTTGGATCAATGTGCACACGGTGTGCAGTTCGGTTGAAATCGGTTCAGTAGTTTAGGAATCTGTATAAGATATAAGGTAATTTGTATAAGATGTAAGCTATCCCATCTTTCAAGTTAGATCAAATTGTACACGGTGTGCAAATTTGATCGAAATCGGTTCAGTAGTTTAGGAGTTCATAGAGGATAAACAATGTGGCATGGAATTTGTATAGATATAAACTATTCTATCTTTTAAGTTGGATCAAACTACATATGGTGTCTAAATTAGATTCAAATCGGTCCAGAAGTTTAGGAGTTTATCCCGGACAAATAACGTGACATGTAATTTATATATATATTAAGATATGTAAAATAATGTGTTGCTTTCAGAATACATGAGGGAATATGGGAAGAGATTAGTAGAGATATTCAAACGTCCATCTGTCCCTGGCAAGGATAGGTTTGGAACTAACTCTCGAGATATTGCCATCGGATCATTTCCGCATATGGTCAGTATGGGATCCCAAATTTTTTTATCTGATTGCATCAGAAGGGATGTTGTTGATGTTTATTTGTCATTCCCTACAGCCTAAACGGATTGACAGATTTTAACATTTGATATGCTGTTGTGTTCTGGTCTGAAAGGTTTGGTAAGGGAGACATACTTTTCCAAGGCATTCCATCCGAGTCCTCAGGGGTAGCAACGCATGTGTAGCCAACATTAGGTGAGACTTTGATCTTAACTAGGGTTGATTACAGATGTCCATGGGCGCCAGTGGTCACTTACCATGAAGTGGGCTGCATGCTTGTTTGCTACTTCCATACTATAAATAATATATATAACGGGTACGCGTGATATGAGGTTATAGAATGCACTGGATCGAATTGTAGAATGCTCAGGAAATCTCCGTTGAGCGTCATTACTTTTCGCAATGAGCGTCCTTTATTAAGTGAAGCAATAGAAATCCAAAAACATCCTAAGAACTTTAACAGATGAGGTGGTTATAAGTTAGCGCAACCGTGGATCTCAGTGGTTAGTTTATGTAAATCACAAATACTAAGTTTAGTATTAAAGTATAATAGTAGTGTAGTACAGTGTGTTCGTGATATAGAATCTAAAAAAACGAACTAGACGCAGGATTGATAGGTTAATCTGCCACTAGAACGTATTAACTGTTTCTTCCCGCCACTGCAGTTTCACCTGAACCACGCTCAATGTAACTGAGTTATATTCGGCAAAAAGAAATCCAAAAAATGTTACATTACACAATGTTACATCGTATCGACCCTTCTACCCACTTCCTACCATCATTAATAAAATATCTTACATTCCCTTACATTATATATGCTTCTATATATTATTTATTTCTTCCAGGGTGCTCTAGGTTGGCTGGACACATCAAATAATTGGGCATTTAATTGTGCTAGCTCTCTCATAAGCCCAAAGTTCCTTTTGACAGCAGCTCACTGTACTTGGTTGTCTCCAAAAAAATACAATCTAATTGATCCGAAGCCACAAATTGTTAGACTTGGAAACGTAAATATACTTGAGGTTAGTATTTTTAGTTTTCTAATTAAGTCCTTTACAAGTCTATTTTCTTACGGCTTTGGCGATGAGATATCTGCCGCCTGGTTGAATGATCACGCGCGAGGCTCGTTGTCCCTCGGCATCAACTCGGAGCTTGTGTATATTTCTGCTTAATAACAGCAGGGTAATGCATTGCTGTGCCCATGATGTGAAGGTAAGGGAGATATATAAATACTTATCCATCATAAAGTATCCATAACCGATACTAATACAAAATTGATGACCGCTCATTTCAGATTGGAAATTAACGAATATTTAATTTCCAGGAGAACTCTAAAGATTATTTGGACGTCAAAATCGAAGAAATAATACTTCATCCCGCATACAAGTCACCGTTTAAGTACTCCGACATAGCTTTAATAAGATTAAAAGAAGAAGTGGAATTCCACTCCCATATTGCACCAGCATGCCTCACGCGGAATCCTAATGTAGATGTTGGCGATGAAGTCTTTAGTACAGGGTGGGATTATACAACTGCGGGTAAGATCTTGGTTTCAGTCTTTTTTATGTATCACTGCTGAGTATCTCTATATCTCTCTTTCTCCCTCTCTTTTCCGTCTCTTCTGTCAACTGGGGGAGAACTAGAACGTGCTTCATGCAATGTCGATGCAACCACTAGTGCGAGTCATTGGCCAACATATGTCGAGTGTCTTCTACCTACTTAAATTTTGAAGGTGGCTTGACTCTGGAGGCCACATTTATTTCTGCTTATAATGCAGTATTAAGTGTTTTGATCTGGTGTGAAGGACGATAGGGGTATACATATGTGATCCATTTCTCCTTAGTCCTAGGATAGCTATGCATCTGTGGCCAACTGACGCGATAATATCGTATCCATTCACCAAACTCTATGAGGTCCACTGCTGGACATAGGCCTCCCCTGATAGAAGTTCCTGCTAATGATCACAGAGCATAGTTATTTACATATATACTTTGTAGAAAAGGTCCGTTTGCGGTTTATTTATTTACTTTCGAAATACTACTCTTAATGAATTGCCTCTTGATAAGATGAGCCTTAAATACACTGTTACATATTATATTCATGTTTTTTTCATCAGCTATGAAAGGAAATACCTCACTGCTCGAAGTTGCAGACATAAAACTCCTTGATTCAAATGCATGTGATGGAACTTTCAAAGAAGTCAAGGAAATAAATTTCAAGGGCATTCGATCTCATCAAATCTGCGCAGGAATATTAGAGGAGAAAAGTGTTCACACCTGCCAGGTAATTGAAATTTTAATTACTCGTTTCTTGATTTGCAGCGAGTCAAGCCACATTGCGCCGTATTGTGACGGTCTTGAGTAGCATCACTCTCTTCCCGTAAATGTCGCAGGAGGCGATTACGGAACAATATCCACAAGATGAGTAGCAGTGTCTTCCTGTGTAATATCAGTAACCAGTACGGTCACCAGCACGCATGCCAGGCGCAGCGTCTATTGTCTAAAACCCCCATCAGGGCAGGCCTATGTTCAGCGGTGGACTTCAAACGGTTGATGATCAAACAGGCTTTACTATTAAGGCTTTAACTACTTAGTGAGGCTTTAGTTCTTTACTACTACATAAGGCTTTACTACTTAGTGAGCGACTACACCACCTCCCCAAGACTAAAAAAATGTCTTACGCATTGTATTGTTTGGCGTCGCTAAGGGGTTTAGCCCTAGAAACTCCCTTCTTGAATTTTTTTTAAACACTTAAGGCCCCACACTAGGATTTTCTTCTGTGTCGTGGGTACCATGGACACACAAAGACGAATATACAAACACCCAGACCCAAAACAGAAATCTAAACTCAACATTCAGATTTCTGTCTGGCCGGGGTTCGAACCCGGGACCCACTGCGTGTCAAACCGGTATGGTGACAGCTCCGCCACGCGGGTCGTCTAATGAAAAAGCACTGTTCTATGTATCAACTGCCTTAATTACGTCACTTGTTAACAACGGCTTTACTGGTAGCAGAAACAGTGTAGTTCGACCGGAGAAGTACCACCGCCACATCTATTTCTAGCGCCATTTATTTTTTTATTTTCGGTGGATGGGTGTGGTTGCCGGCTCACTTTTATATGAGGTGACCATCATAGCCCTCGGGAGATCACAGATGTGTTGCTAATAGCAACACATCTATGATCGACTTCAGATAGAATTCTTGTTTTATTTGAAGGTGCTTACAGATGGCCATGGGCAAAAGACCTTATAACCTCGCTATATCTACATATATTTTTAATAACTTCGTTTTAATCGTACGCCGCGTTACATTTTTAGGACGTTTCTACTCGTTTCATTCAAGTACATGAAGCGCGTATATGCCTGTTTGATGTGCCGTTATCAAGCGTGATCGGAGTGACGTCATACGCGTCCGGTTGCGCCCGCGCATCTGTACAGATGCCGTCAGTATTCACGAAAGTGTCCAGCTACGTCGACTGGATCGAGGAAAACGTATGGAAAGAAGAACTTAATTTATAGAACTAAATGTTTTTACGTGACAAATAATTGTATGTATGTTTGTTTGTATGTATGTCCATTTCATGTTGTCATGTTTGGCACCCGCTACAATCTAAATGGCTTCATAGATTGTGATGTATGACATATCATTAGAATCGTCACAATTGGTATAAGCAAGAATAGTGAAATATGCTATATAATTTTTAAAAGTAGCGCTGAAAATAGGGGAAAAGGGAAGAGGGGAGGGACGACTTTTTATTATCACAACAATATAGATGTCAAATGAAAGCTAGTAAATAGACCATTCTAAAAAATATATAATAATTTTTTACTTGACTATTTTGAGGAAAACTCATATAAAGTGTTAAATTAAATACATTATTATGAAAAAAAATAAAAATATTTTAGCAGTTGGGTTTTTGTTTTAATATTTTTATCAATGTTACTTATATTATTTATCACAATTATATCTAATCAATGTTATAGATACTTTACTATATTAGTTACAATTAATATGTAATTTCGAAATATATTTATTATCCATCTTATTATGTTAGTTGTTTAAGTTTTCTTTCAGTGCTGTTTTAATATAATCTATACATATAAAAGCGAAAGGATGCTCACTCACTCATTCACTCACTCACCGATTCACTAAACATCGCACTATATACTAAAGGTGGAAACATGAAATTTTGCGATCCTTTTACGACGTAGACGTCAACTAAGAACGGTATTTCTGATATTCCACCCTTAAGAGCGTTAAATAGGGGATAAAATTTTGAATGAAAAACCGTCAATTTTGATACAAGCTCAATGAAACTTAGTACTTCGCTTTGTGGTTTAATATAATGAAATATTTACTTGTTTTTAATAAATCAACCCCTAAGAGGGTAAAGTATGAGTTGAAAGTTTTTTCGGAACTCCGTCAATTTTGATGCAAACACAATGAAACTTGGTATTTCGCTATATAGTCAAAGAAAATGATATATTTATTTCGCCGTTTTTGAATTATCAACCCCTAAGGTGGTGAAATAAGGATTGCGAGTTTGTTTGTAAGTTCTTCAATTTTGATCGCTCATCGATCGAAAGCTCAATGAAACTTCATAGTTAGCTTTATAGTTTAACTAGCTGAGCCCGCGGTTTCACCCGCGTTTAAAAGAAATGTAATGTGGGATTATTCCTACATAACCCGGCTTTGCTCACACGGCGTCGCGTACCTTTTGAAGGTTTCCCCTTCGTTACAAAAAACAGGTAATAATAATAACAATATACTTAATTTTATGAGTTTGTATTATGTATATAAATCACAATAATACAAAACCTATGAAATGGTATGAAAATATAGATAAACAAAGTGTTTCAGTCAATCCTGGGGAACGCAACAGTGGCTGAAATGAGGTAGAAGTCTAATCATATTTGGGGTTAATTCAGTAGTGGTAACCTACCATCAAATGAAATGCAAGATCATTTTTTACTTTCACATTATACATTTTTAAACTTACAACAACAAATGTAATTGTTTTTGTCTGTCTATTTCGTAAACAGATATTATGATTATTTCATACATTTGGGAACTAAACTACTATTATTTACACATAATCTATATCTATACTAATAGACAAAAATGAGATGGTGTGTGTCTGTTTGTTAACTAATCACGCAAATATCACTAATATAATTTACATGAAATTTTGCATGGATGTAGCCTTTATAAAATGTCAACTTATAGGCTACTTTTGATTTCTGTATTTTGCACTGTTTGAAGATGGCGACTATTTTTATGTCCCGTGGCGTGAAGAACGGGTACGTTATTTAGCTAGTAGATAATAGATACATATTTAGTCACTGGCGATCATAAACTTCAGACCGCGGTGTAACTATGGATTCTTTGGTAGATGGGGTAGTGGTATTTTAAATCAGATGGTCAAGTATTTTTCATAGTTTCAATCGTCATTAATTCTTAAAAAACAATCATGAGTGTTATACTATTAACTATTAACGATGACTGCCTTTGATTAGAAGCCATTAGCCATTAAAGCTTTATAATATCAAAATTTGTAACACTGTTTGCCAATATTGCCATACGATGTAATAAATTTTGATATTTAAGGCTTTACAATATCAAACGAAGCTGGTCCTGTTGGGAATTTTGAACCTGCTTTCGCAATCGGCACTGTACAGGGGACATTGGCCTGGAGAGCAGTTATAGGAACTTGGATATTCAAGAGTGGTAGCTTTCTTATAAGTTTTAAGTTTCTGCTGTTAGCAGTACACTGTTCTAAGTTATCCTTAGGAGATACCCCTGTTTCTGATACCAGGCCAGAACTCGTCAGGCTTCGTAGAAATAAAAGCTTGTTTTCATTTTTTTTATTATAATTACCATGTATAATATCACTGGACACAATTTAAAATGGTACATGTAGTTCCATATATCATCGCCAGACTATACTTTCTATCCAATCAATAAAACTGGAAACTCGAGTGTACACGCCGGGAAAGTTTGCGCGCGCGCATCCTACACCGAACGACGTCACTCCGATTACGTATGACATCGATCCCTCTGTCGTTATTGGTAACGGTATCTTCATTTGAAGTGGACCCCCAGAGTCACCCTTAAAAAAATAGTAATATTTATTATTTAGGAAAATAACGATTGATAAGTACTGTAACGATAATAAAATTACGGTAAAACATAAAAAAAAAATGATAATAAAGTTACTCAATTCTATCGTATCTCGTGTGGCAAAGATTATAATAAATTAAATTTTATTTTTTGCTTATATGTATAGTACAAATACTGTTTTTTCTAGATAAAATTCTATTACAGTACAAAATATGTAGCAATTGTATAAAGATTGTACAGATTTCAAACTACTGCAGACATATGTTTTTAAATATTGGGGAAAAATTTACCTGACAAGCATCCACGCCTCCTGCCAGCACTCCTGCGCATAATTGGTGAGACTGAATGCCTTGGAAATGTCTATTGAAGGATGATCTTAGGAGATCGTTACATGTGTTCGAATCAATTATGTCCACGAATGCCGCTTGAAGTTCAGGCGATGTTTTTTGTTTGGCTAAAAAGAAAATATTTCTACTTTTATAAAGGTAGTAATGTTTTTTAATCTCTTTTGGTTCGCTTAAGGATATATAACCGACATATTTCTAGCTTATAACAATATAAACTTAGCACTAATGTGGTACATTTAGAAGGTTGTAGTAAAGTAGACTCATTTAATTAATTCCAATCTGAAAATATTCAGTCGATCACAGGTGGATAATCAAAAGTACTTGATTCCAAAATTCCAATAGAAACGGTGAATTATTAAGTAGGTTACTCGTCTGCTACTTATTAAAATTAAAAACGGATGTAGAACACGCGTGTCAGCTTCCTTTTTAATTGTCTTCAAAAGGGAGGAGGTTCTATGTTACGTAATTTATGTATGTTTTCTGATTTCTGTGCGATGGCTCAACCGATTGATTTCATTCAAACGGATCAAGAAATCGAACTTTTTTATTCCCTAATCTATCATGTAAAATTTTGTAAGTACCTGCATCAACGGTTCCCCAGCCAGTGAAGGAGGCTTTAGTACCCAGTGGACTAGTATCATCTTTACTCCATAAGCAAGCCGGCTGTATGTACTTATCGAATGTAACTTCGCTTGCTAGCTCGATAAGAGCTATGTCAAAGTACTTCTTTGGAGCATTATACTGTGGATGAACGATGAATCGAAGAATCTTTTTATCAACAGGTGTCATGCCGTTTGCGAACTGTAACAGGATAACAAATTAGATTTTTTTTATAATATAAATGTAAGTGGCCACTGCCGCTCATGGACGTCTATAATCAACATTTTTTTCTCTCGAGAGAACCTTTAAAAGGTATCCGACATCATGGAAGCGACGGCCGCCCTCGGCGTTGCAATGATGACTCCGGGATCTCCAAAGGAACGCAACCTACTGTTACTAATTAAGTTAAACCTATGTTTCAGTAACTCATTAATATGGTCTAATATTAAAACTTACCTTTTGTGTAACTTTTGACTAAACGAAGTTTAATACCAAAAACACTGTTCTTATTCTTAAATTATAGGATATTTCAATTACAATCATAAATTAGCTAGTGAAATTAGTGCAAAGTCAATTTAGTTAAAAGTAACAAGCCAGTGGGCTCTTGTACTTCCTATTGTCTTAAGGAATAATTTGTTCTATATAGATATAGAACTATAGTTTAACGTAAAATTAAATTGGCCACAAGTACATATATTATGTACATGGCATAAAATTCTACAAATTATTCAACTATACTTTAGTTCTCAACAGTTCGAATACTTATTTGCTCCGTAAATTTATTCCTTGATATTCATTCATTTCCTATGAGACCTCTAACATTTAGTAGGTTTAGTTCGGTTCAACTTACTTCATCAATAATATTTTTATCGCCAAGCCTGACGATCTCTGGCCTGGGGTCAGCGACAGTGGTATCTCCTGAGGATAACTTAGAACAATGTGCCGCTGTCACCAGAAACTTAGAACTTATGAGAAAGCTACCGCACTTGAATATCCAAGTTCCTACAACTGCTCTCCAGCCCAATGCCCCCTATAAATCGAAGAAATGTTAAGTTTGTAGTAACTTAAGAGCTGACGCATTTTGCTCGATCTGTATAGCTAATTCAAACATAAAAAGCTGTCAGTTTAAGAGGAAATCTTGGGAACCTTGTCCAAAGATGCTTAAAATTTTTATAGCAATTTAAAAGATGATGATAAAGTTGATATGCCCTCAATTTTATTATTTATTTCTCTTACCATATGTGGAAATTCTCCTGGTAGGGTTTCTCTCCCGCCGATGGCATAATCTGGTTCCAAATTCGCAGCAGGTGCCAGCTTTGCTTGATATTGAAAGCCTAAAGTATCACAATTAATTACATGGTATGGCAATTTTACTTGTGAATACATATCGTATTATCGATGCCTAAGCCTGAGCAATAGTTAATAGTTAAACGGCGTTAATAGCTTTAATCACCATTAACTCTCATGAATATTTCAGAAGAATTAACGATGATTAAAACTATAAAACGGAATTTATCATCTGACTTAAAATTATTACTGGCCCATAAGAATGTGAAAACATAGAAATCAATCTTATAACATAGAGTAGTTCCACCGTGATCTGAAGTTGATGACCGCCAGTGACTAAATTAATGTCTATTATCTGTTATGAAAGGTATAAATTTTATCATATCTACGTATGTATGTATGTATTACCTAGTATATTGTATATTATTTACTTTTAAATTAATATCTACAGTAAATATTCCAGCCATCCACGCAGGTGGTATTCTATCATTAAATATGACCTATTGCAACCTTTTTATCTATTATTTATAGAATTGCAATAAATAAATATGACGTCCTACTATCCGTCCTAATATCCCATGGCTCCTCCACCAACCTCTATTGAAAATGTGGTGAAGTTTGATCAAGACCTTGCTCTAGTTATGGGGAACACATGCACATCAATGGATGCCCCATTGATGGGCATGTAACGAAGGGCTCGCAACCCAGATCAAACTTATCACTGTATACCCTTGGATTCATACTAGTTATTTAGCTAACAAAAAACTCCTTCCAGGTAAATTGATCTTTTCTGGGAAGCGGCCGTACTACAATAGTCTAAACTTGGTGTTTCAGAATTCTAGTGGCGCCATCTCTTGATGAGATACGGGAAGTCGCCACAGTATTTTACTGCTACTATAGATTAGTAAAATATTTAACTTCTAAAACAAACCACGAAACTGTGTTCGCTTTTTTGACTTACAGGCCATATCTATTAATTAACGATTTATAACGCTTTCCATACTCAACGCCCCCCACTAGGATTTTCGCTTGTGTCGTGGGTGTCATGGACACATACAAAGACGAATACACAAATACCCAGACCCATAAATCTAAATTCATTACATCATTACATAACATAACATCATTCAGATGTCTGTCTAGCAGGGGATCGAACCTGGAATCCACTGCGTTTTAGACCGGATACCGCTCGGCCACGTGGTTTTGTAGTAAAAGTTGTACATTATACTAAAATAGTGTAATCACTTACATGCCATATTATGCCTGAAGATATCATATCGATTCTTGAGTTCCCAAATGTATTCATAGCATTCTGAAGAAATAAACATATTATCTGTTTACAAAATAGACACACAGATAAGACTATATGTATTTTGAAAGATGAAAAATGTATAATATGGACGTAGAAAACGATCTTGCAGTCCATTTGATGGTAAGTAGCCATTGCTGCCCATGAGTATCTCAAATTAATCCCATATAGGGTTAAAGCAAAATATAGCAGCCTTTGGTCTTGTTATTCCTTCGGTAGAAATAGGTGTGGCGGTGGTACCTCTGTCGAAGATTAACCTTATAAAAATCATTGCAATATTTATCGCACAGATATCTAACTGAAAATCAAATTCAATACGAGTTTGTGCAATGTACTTTTACAATGATGGGTCAAAATGTAAACAGTGATTGTTTTGAGGAAACGTAATAATCTATACTAATATATAAAGCTGAAGA
>MOOZ01001247.1:693903-705779 GCA_002930495.1 Cecropterus lyciades
ACCGTAGCGTGAGTACTTACGAGGGGATGAACTTATACGATCATACACCTTGAAAAAGAGGCCGGATAGTTTTCTTTGTAAAGTAGGTATATAGAATACAATTAGCTGTTATTTGTTTATTATTATTAGTATTAGTCGGATCATCTATTAATGTTTACCATTACTTCATCATCGTCATTTACAGATCTAAAATCTAAAAAAAAAAGTATTTCACTGTCTCATAAAATAAAGCCTAATTGTGTAGGTCTAATAAAATAAGGCCTGATTAAATGCGGATTAGCAGAATACATGGACATATTTTATAAAAGATAAATAGAAAATATATAAAATAATGTAATGTAAATATATACACTATCGCATTAGGTTACGGACCTGTATTGATAGGTGTAATGATATAAATAAAATAATAAATAATATTGAATATGTTAATAAATATATATAAACTTATATTATGTAAAATTTTCCAGGATAGAAATAACAACTTCGGTGCCACTACAACCCAGAAATCTAATCAATGCCGTCCATTTGTGTCAAATAAACCAGATTTTAGTAGACAATATAGGATTAGCGAAGCAAGTAAGTCCTTTTTAAGTGTTTGTAGTTAGACTGCAGCGCCACCTTCGATACGCTTGGTGTGATTTTCTTTAATTCCATTATATGATTTCGAATCTGGATACAATTTACCTCAACTGGTCGTACACGTTAAAAATTACGACAAGAGAATTTTTGTTTGGAAATAATTAAAATCTTTGATCGGGACATTAATTATATGATAGAATACCGTAATGTATAAGATACATGTGATGTCAGGCCTGATTATATACATAAGTTCATACTAACATTCAACATTGCGTCACCATCGACATTTTTGACTTAGGACTTGACCTTTAACTGCAGATTTAGTTTTCGAGTTTTTAAAATTGTACGTTTTGCATACAAGGCATTTTATTTTATTGCGCCATCTGCGCAATTCCGCCATCGAGACAGTTAAAGATAGTTAAAGTAGTAAGTTCACAAAAATATCGCGACCGCGTATAACGTGTGCTCAATAACCAATCAATCATTCACAGTCCATCATTAGCAGTTTTTATCAAATCAGTTTTAATCATTAAAATCAGTTTTAACTACACAACATTTACTTTCATTTCAATTTATTAGTTGGTGTATGATGTAAACTGTACAAAAATGATGTGACGAAACAGGCACTTCTACACAATTTTTGCCATAGAAATGCGCATGGTCAATTATCTCAATCTCCAATTCGATATCAACATTTTTTGATTTTTTTTTCAGAATGCTATGAATATATTTGGGAACTTAAAAATCGCGATGATGTTAAAAAACACCAAAAATCTTGTGAGTATGTTTTGATTGTAATATTACAAATAAGTTTTTATTTTAGTTTTGGATCACACGATAAGAAATTGATGTAATCTTGACAAGGTTAGTTCCATGACCAGAAAAAGATTCTGTTCACGGAAATAAGTATGTGGTTTAAAGTGAACCATAGTTATTAAGGAATATAATAATTAATTATAGAACAAATGTGTATTTTTTGTTAAGTAATTGTGATTATGTAATTAAGTTATTCAGAGAAAATAATTGTGAATGAGTTAATTAGATATGATTTTTAAATAATTTAAAAAATTTAATAATAATTTTTTGCCAAAGTGAACAGGTGACATGAAGATTGTCCGAGTTTTTTCTGTTCAATAGACGTAACTAATGTCTTCTGTTATAGGCGCAAATACCCGCGAGCAAGCAAATTCTAACCAACAATTTCATGCCACCGGAATCGGAGGCAGAGACACGCTACCTGGAGAATTTCCACACATGGTAAGTTGTTGATTATTTATTACATTTTTAAGGAATAAGAAATATTTCTAAATGTACCTATTTATACCTAAGAATATCTCTAGGTGCTGGTACTGCTGTATTCATGAAGGACGAAGGGCTCGATTAACTTATACTAGATGTTCCGCATTATCTTTTAGGAATACTAACGAAACTGTGGCCGACTTCGAGTAGGATTTTAAACTTATCTGGGTTGGATGATGGGGTTGATATGATGTATAATGACGGCAGTTCTCACTTACTATAAGAAGGTCTGCGTCATTTAGTACTATAATATAAATAAATTGTAGGTGTGTATTGAATTCACCCGACAGTAAGATGAGCCATAGAGATTAGAGTCATGTAATTTACTCCATTTGGGACTCTTGCCAGAGGTTGGTCACAGATGCTATGCTACTCTCATGACTGTGGTGATGACATTTCATAGGAACTATTTTCACTACAGCTATCATACTAGAATGCACTAATATTTGAAACTACTTATATATGGCCGTAATAGATGTATTCCGTGTTCCGTAAATTTTTAAAAATTGTATTATTTTATTTAAATTACAGGGAGCGCTGGGCTGGCGAGCGGTAGAAGGTACTTGGTTATTTATGTGTGGAAGCTCTCTCCTAAGTTCTAAGTTTCTGCTAACAGCGGCACATTGTTCTAAAATTTCCTCAGCAGATACCAGAGTCGCTGAAAGTACACCAGCAATAGTCAGGCTCGGCGATAAAAACATCATCGACAACGTAAGTTATAAGACAGTATGTCCCTAAACATGATTATCTATTAAATTCTAAAATGACACGATAAAATAACAAGTTGGAATCTATTAAAATATATGATTAAATACCGTCGCTATCGATATAATTTAGTTATTACCTTACAGTACGCAAATGGCCGAATACCAGTAGACAAAGACATTCTTCGCTTCATAGTTCATCCACGGTATGCTCCACCGATTAAGTACTTCGACATAGCTCTGATTGAGTTGACAAGCGAAGTATCTTTCGATAAATTCATACAACCGGCTTGTTTATGGAGTAAGGACGATACTAGCCCTCTGGGCACTGAAGCTGCCATTACTGGCTGGGGAACTGTCGATGCAGGTACTATCTACATTGAATCGTTAGTCACATATTTTATGACTCACATCACGCATTTTTTTTCCTTTTTATGCAAGACATGAGGTTAAGTTCAAAAGTGGTTAATTATTATAATACATGTGTGTATATGTATCTTTTGTAGAAGTAGCAAACGAACCACAGGAACATAAATCACATAGTAGCTATCACTGCAGTTTTAACGCAGATATGGGTAAAGATATCATGAATGTTTTTCTTTTAGCTAAACAAACTACATCACCAGAGCTTCAGGCCGTATTCCTAGATATTATCGACTCGAAAACGTGTAACGATCTCCTGGAACCATACTTCAACAGACATTTCAATGGAATTCAGTCTCATCAGCTATGTGCTGGAGTTCTGACGGGGGGCCATGATGCTTGCCAGGTAAAGTTTATTTTCCAAATTTTCTAAAAAAATACCGTAAAACTGTCAATAAATTTATAATCCGCATCATAAAGTTACAGTTCATGGATTTTAAGTATTTCAATAAAATCCATTAACTCAAGTAAACAATACTATAATCTAAATTTATGTTACATCTTATTTAAAAGCGTATAAAACCGTATGAAACCGCGGGTCAAAGCGTGTAATAACTATTTGTAGCGCGTAAAACCGCGGGTCACAGCGTGTAATAAAATTATTTATTGACTTTTAGGGTGACTCTGGGGGTCCGCTTCAAGTGAAGATTCAGTTACCAGTCAGGACCGAGGGCTCGATGTCATACATCATTGGAGTGACATCGTTCGGTATAGGATGCGCGCGCGCAAACTTCCCCGGCGTGTACACTCGTGTTTCCAGTTTTATTGATTGGATAGAAAAAATAGTCTGGCAATGACATATGAGAAAACTTATGTTCTTTATAAACTATTCAAAGGGGCCATTTTTAAAATATTGTAAACTACTTTGAAATTAAAAAGTAGTGATTTTAAGTGGCAAATGCAATTGATTGTTTTTGATTTTCATTCCATTCCATTTTTTCCCCCTTTTTTATAGACATCGAGAGAACATCAACATTCACATATACATTTTTTAACGAATAATAAGAAAGAATTCCATGCCACAAAACATAAAAAATATATATATCTTCGTTTAGTACATACACTGAACATAGTGTATAGTTTTGAAGTCGGCGCTCCTATACTCATAGAACGGGATTTCGCGAAGTATGTTGAGCGCCGAAAATATCATGTTATTTTTTTTCACGATTTTTAGTGATTTACTTATACTTATATTTATAGTAATATAATATTACTCATTTTTCCTTGCAAATACATACACACACACACATATACATATAATGTTAATTCAACCTTCAATATGTAAAATATAACCTAAACCTAAGCTTTAACCATAATTTACAACACTTTTATAAATTGTATTAAGGTGAATATGAATTTATATGAACTGTTTTATGTTTTCTATTATGTTCCTACCGAACCTTATCCATCTTATATAAAAAGCAACAGCTTAAAATCATCCTAAGCCAAATGCCTAAGCGGTAAGCACCACATTATCTATGTACACGTATATTTAAAAATGTGAAGTGATTGACTAATACCTGTTTCGGTAGCATACTAACCTCTAAAATACCAATATACAGCCAAAGCAGTTTAACCTAGAATTTTTCATGTAGGTTTATTATAAAGCTTAAGTGATAACTAATTTTGAATATTCCACCTCCAAGAGGCTAAAAAACGAGTTGAAAATCGTGTAAATATGAAAATCGTATTTAGCATTCTGGTTTAAAATAAAGAAATCCTATCTACCTTTATCGCCATATTTGGAAAATTAGCCCCTTAAGAGGGTGAAATATGGTGTGAAAGTTTAATAGAAATCTGACGAAAATCCATAATAAAAATGGCCTATGAAAATTGATGGTATACGTGTACAAAAATATGTAATATCTACTTTTTTGCCAAATGAACTGCTAAGTAAACATTGAGTAAAATAAATTAGAAGACCCACGACAACGGGGTAAATTCAAACTTTTTCATGGAAATCCACGAATTTTGAAGTTATAAACTTTAAATTAATGCAAGCCAATGGTAAGAAATAAAACTTACGGTGATCTTTTTTTCGGTAATTTCATCCCCAATGTAGTATGGTTGTTGAAATATGTATTTTATTTATGTTATAAAAAGCTGGTTCGATATAAAACGTTTCAAATGTTTCACATATTATGCTTGCTTCTAACAGCAAGGTAGATCATGGGTCTGGGGTGAAAATGGAGGAAAGCTAACTAGTGTATGTGACTTTTAAATATTTTTTTAGTTATAAGTATTTAACTAGAAATTTCTTTATACACATACCATTTTACCAAATGTATTACCAGTGTAGTTTCATTGGGGAGGTACCACCGCCACTTTTATTTCTAGTGTGAAGCAATTCTTGCGTTTGGTGGAAGGGTGTGGTTGCCGGCTTACTTATATATGAGGCGACCATCTTAGTTACCATCCTCGTGAGTAGCAATGCAATTGTGTTCGACTTCAGGTAGGACCCTTATTTATATTAAGTTGCTTACAGGTGACCATGAGTGGCAGTAACCATTTATCGTCGAGTGGACTGCATGTTTGCTATTTCAGACTGGTAAAAAAATATAAATATAATTTCAATACAACATAATAAAATGGAACCCAAAATTGTCTTCTAAAATTTGAATATCTTTTTTTTATAAGTGAAGTTCATAAAAACCATGTCAAAAAGATCAAACTACAGTGTGGTTTTCTTATAACTGTTTCATATCGAATCATATCATTACTGTGGCATAAATACTTACCTATGAGGGAAAGAATTTATAAAATTATTTACCTTGAAAACGAGACTGGATAATTTTCCTTGTAAAGTACATATTTTTTGTTGGGCTGAAGGTTATCATCTATACTTCACCGTTTCTTACTGCTTCGTCAACCTCACCTATGGTTCTAACATCATATTTTATAGGGTTACCATAATCACTTAAAGATATTTCATCGTCTCATAACATTAAACCTAACTATTTATTACTGTACAACTGAGCATTATTATTATGATTACTATTAATTCAGAAAGTTATTGATAAAAGAAGCTCGGAGTCCTTTAATACAGTAAATCACGAGTGAATAAATGCGGGCTAGTAGAATTCATGGAAATATTGAGAATTCACATAAAAAGGGAGACAAAACAAACCAAACTTAAAATGACTGACAAACAGTCAGTTATTTTAAGACTACCGACTACAGAAGTAAACTTAAAAAATGATAATGCACAAATTGTTTATGTCTTATCTATACTAATATTATAAAGCTGAAGAGTTTGGTTTAACGCAGTAATCTCAGGAACTACTGGTTCGAATTGAAAAATATTTTAGTGTTGAATAGTTCACTTATTGAGGAAGGCTATAGAGTATACAGAAAGAAAGAAACCATCACTATATGTTTTTTTTTTCTTATTTAGTCGCGGTTATACCGCAAGGCACAGCTAGTCGAACAATAAGCTTTGAAAAACATACTCATCCTACTATTTTTTAAATTACATTTAAACAAACAGCTTTATAGTTAAAACATTAAAGCAAAACAAGAAACGTTTAAATTGGTTTTTTAAAATGCCGTTCGTTTTTGCAAGATTATCCTTAAATAATCCAGTTAAGTCAGTTGCGATCTGGGTACGCAGCCGAGACAGACATTACCTAGTTAAAATAAATATTGCAGCTTAATAGTTCTCAAGGAATTATAGAAAAATGTCGTAATTCACAATAAAACTTCATCAAAATATTTTTTAATATCGGTTGCACTTACAGTAGAACAAAGTAATTTTTTTTCAATTCTTAAATATTCAAATATTTTATTTTATTTAAGAATATTCAAATAAATTTCGCAATGAAGTATTTCAAAGTGTTGTTGATAATATCAGTGACAGGTAACAATGAGAAATTAAGTGTAAAATTAACAATTCTTAGGGCTAATAATAATTAATTTTTGTTATTTTTTACAGTTTTACCAAATTGTATACTAGGTTATGAAGAACGAGGATACATAGAATTGCATCGTGATAAACGGGTAACTATTTTTAATATGTGTAAAAATACTTACTTCCCTTCTAAGTTTTTATTATGTAATCATTTAATTATTATTTAATGATGGTATTTTATAACAAGGGTAACATTTTTCGAATACGAAACGAAAAAATGTCTCACCATTCTGTTTTCTTAAGTATTGACTTTTTATATTAAGAATGAATAGTAACTTAGTACTAAGTATGTTTAATATGTATGTATACTTTTCAATTAATTGATATTTAAAATTAAAGTATATTTTATATTATAAAATATTCAAAGAGAGGTGTCCCTTTAGTCCGAAGGTATAGCATCGTATTTATGATCGACATTAGGTAGAATTACAATACTCTTTAATGTTGAAGTTATTTACAAATGGCCTTCCGTGGCAATGACTATTTACCATCAGATCTCCAGAATCTAAATGTAATAAAAATATTTAAATACGTTATTCTCCAGATGTTCTTAATTGCAAGGTCTTACGTTTGTCTTGCAAACAATAGTATTAACAGTATAGTAGCATATTTTGTTTTTAAAATCTGCATTTTTTCCGATTATTAAAATATTTTATATTGATTACAGCAAAATGGCCGATGGATGGGAAGAAGGGGAGCGGGCACAGTAAATGTAAGTACAGTTTATCTATTTGTTTAAATATTAAGTTAAATTAACCTTATAAAAACGTTTATTAATGAAACTAGCTGTACTCCGCGGTTTCACTCGCGTTAATTAAAGAACAATACCCACTATAAAAATACTATGCAATTAAATTATGTACTTATATAAGTAATTATCTTCAACTATCTATAAAAATAAAAAAAAAATTAAATAAATAAGAAAATAAAACCAATAGAAAAATCATTCAAATTAAATTATGTAGTTAGATAAATAACTAGGGAATAGTTGAAATCCCCCCATTCTACCTTCGTGGGCTTATGGGACTGGGAAAGAGCGGCGAAAGCCGCTCTCCGGCGTCTCTTGCGTCAGCGACGAAGTGGCTGGGAAGATCTCCCCTGGACCTCTCCGCCGCCTCTTTTGCGAGCATCATCATCATCGCAGAAGGATCGCACCATCTGCCTCGACCAGTCGTCTTCGCCCATAGCACGAACCACGGTCGGAAGCATGAGGTCGGCCTCTAATACATAGCTCAACGCATAGTACATCGCAGCTATCGACTCAGTCGCCAAGGGTCCTCCCTCCTCCTCCCTCCTCACTGCTCCCGCCAACATATGTGCGCGTGGTATTTTACCAATATTTTGTTGCATAGTTTTTTGTTCAAAATTAAGTGCCTGTGATAAAAAATAAATAAACTAATATTTTGGATAAAGAGTCATGTTTATTAAAATACCTTCGCAAATAATATTTTAGAAATAATTTGATTATCAAAAAAAGTCAAACTTAAAAGCTAGACATATGCTGTCGCGGACGTTTTTTATTTTAGAACTTTTAATGGGGAACAATTTCGTAATACATGATTTTGCATAAATTTCACCGTTTACGCAATCCAAGCAAGAAAAGAGTACTTTATAACTAATGACAATTATTATAACACACAACCGTATCGAACGCTAATTAAAGAATCCCCCGTTAACTAGCTTGTGCTTGTCTATGTAGGTAGTGTACTCTCATTTTATTATTCTCGAGGCCCGAACATTCCCGCCCAACCGCCCTTATTAACTTAACCGTAGCATATGAGAGACCGGAGGGTAAGACGTCCCCTAGTTAGTTTTATTATTGATCGATTGTTAATGATGACATTTGTTGCCATCTAATAATATATATTTTTCCGTTTTTGAAACATTTTTCGTTGCTGCTCCACTCTTATTAGTCATAGCGTGATACTATGTAGATAATAGTCTTCCTCGATAAATGGACTATTCAACACAAAAATAATTTGTCAATTCGTACCAGTAGCGACTGAGATAAGCGGGTTCAAACAAACTCTTGACGTTTATAAAATTATTAATAAATTAAAAATTAATAGATTAATAAGTGTCTATGTAATGTATAAGTATAAATTAAAAAGTAGGCATTAGATACTATATATTATTTTATTTATCATATGTTACGGAATTTAAATAAGATAAATTAATTTTTGTAAAGTATCTTTTTCATCCATCATTGTTACAAAAAGACGAATCATGAAAATGAATCGAAAACGTGAGAATAAATGTCAATAATATATATTGTGTCTTGACTTTTGACTTATCAGTCTTCAAGGTAAATTACAGTCTCAGGAGTCAAAATGCCATAGTCAAAGAAGGCTAACGTACGTTTTTTTGCCTATTTTTTACCGTTTTCGATTAATTGCGAAAAAACCCTTTTGTAATTTTTTTTCCAACTCTTGCCGGGGGTTGCGGACACTAAAACCTTTACCCTTCGTTTTTGTATCATTAGAAGTACATAATATCAAAAACGCTAAGTTGAGTGTCAAATTTTGATTTCTGACCTTATTTGACTGGACTGAACGGAGCATAACCGAAGTCCTAATTAGTGTGGAGTCAATAGTAAAGATTAATGCAACATTAATATTGGTATTAAACCTAATAAATAATCCAAGAATATTAATGATAATGTAACCAAAAGCAACAACGTAATGAAGGTTAGCAAAAAAAAAATCGGATATATTGCAAGGGATCTAGAATACATCGTCCCTGAAATTTATCGTCACAAACAAGAAAGGACTTCCCATTTGAAGATATTTTCTTTTGGTGTCTATCCTAATGGTGGGGGGGGAATCCAAATCATTCAACCCCCATATAGGCCTAGGCTTATATTCTTGAAAATCGGGTAATTTTATCCATAATGATTCTGTGTAAACGGAATATTGTGTAAGTATAATTTTAACGCGTTACGAGATAAATTACCGGCACAACCTTTTTCCTTAAAATCGCAAGTCACGTGGGTGGTAAAACTCGTTTATATTTCTTGAATGCTTACCTTAAGCAAGTAAACAACACTTAATAATATTAATAGATGAAAAAGGTATACAGTCAATCTATGAAACATTGAATGCAAGATCGTAGGAGCAGATTTATATAAAAATCATGAAAAATAACTATTTACTATCGTAATGTGTAGATAACTATTGTTCAGTAATCATGATGCTTTTCAATCTATATGATATCGAGTTGCCACTGCCTGTGACCGCAGCCTATGACCTATAGTAACCTTTTAGCGTTAAACCAGTTTAAAAACCTATTTACCTGATGTTAATCTTGGCACATGCCAAGTTATACATAGCTTATATACATGTATAAGCGAGTAAAGTTGCAATTTTAGTTAGTGTATATTTAGTCTAGATCAGTTTATTGTAGATTTGTAAATGCTGAGTTAAAAAAGCGGTCCCTGTTAATGACTTGTATTTGGTGCCTTTGGGAATATAAATAAAAATGTATTTTTAGCCTGTTTTGAAACTGCTTGCGCCGATATTACATATATTTATTACACAAATAATGAAAATCTCGGAAACAGTCATGAGGATTGTAAACCAACCAACAGAAGTAAAAACTTGAAAAGAAAATCATCTCAAAATAATTAAAGTATTTGTTTTTAAACATGATTACGGAACTAAATTAGTTACAGACACCTTAGACAATTATAAAAGGAAACAAAATAGTGTGTATAGGTTGTACACAATCTTAACTGAGGGTCACAAAACATACCCTTCAAGCGTCAGCGTGGATCGTAGCAAATTTCGCAGCAAATAGTAGCGAAATTTGCCGCTCAACCGCTGAACGCTGACGTTTGCAACGTCTACCGTACATTTTCTTAAAAAAATGAAAAAAATTTAAAATAGACTACTATCGTTTATGCGATAAGTATAAACCACGTGAATAAGAGATAAACCACGAAACATTCGCTCAGCACTAGGCCTATACAAAATAAAGACATATCATTTATAGTTTTTGTAACGCGATCTATCGTCAAATCCGTGAAACGATAATCGATCATGCAGCACTACCGCTATCTTCAAATCGCGTGGAACACCATCTTACGTCGAATCCGGGAAACAGCAATCGCCCAGCACTAAAGCCATGTACCGGCGACTACTAACGCCATCTATCGTCAAATCTCAGAATACTTCAATTAAAATTAGCATGTCGGTAGCGCTAATCCGTAATGTTAACTCCTACCGAAAAGTGCTCAACGCGGCTAAAAAAGTTTTCACGTCAATAATACCTTTTTGCAAGCATACGTAATCATGTTTTTTTTCCTTATTTTATTATTTGATGAACCAATTATACATTGCCAGAAAGTTTCAGAGTAAAAATGTTACTAAGGAACCAGATCCATGCTCTCCTTTTGTGCCAAAGAAGCCAAATTTTAATAAAGGACGAAGGATAAGTAACGCAAGTAAGTTGTTATTAACACAGTGCTTATGTTGTTGTATTCTGATTTGATATAATTATGTTTGTGGTAAGGTAGAATTAATTATTCCTTGTCTCTAATATTAAGGAGTAGCTACGGATTTTTATCTTCTACGAGTGACATTCCTAAATCATTATCTATAATACAAATATTTTATTTATTAATACCTATCAACTTAGATATGATAATTACAGTATATTAGACAATAATTTTAATCTATGAAACAAAACGTAAGTATGTATAATTTCATAGATACAATTATTTAATAATAAAGAATATTAAATTCATAATTTTCAGAATGTTTTGAATATATCTGGGAGCTTACAAATCGAGATAATATTGTAAAACACAATGATGCTTGTAAGTATGTTTAAATAGAAATATTTTTATTATGTCATATGATAAGTCATAATGTTTATTTATTATTAAATTGGATGTAACAAAATATTAACTAACTATTTTAATAAAATATATAAAAAATATAACTTAAATGTAAAAAGAAACAAAT
>MOOZ01001247.1:719709-732123 GCA_002930495.1 Cecropterus lyciades
AAAACGGTCTTTAAATTTATAATCCGTATCATGAAGTAACAGTTGATGGATTTTATTTATTTCAATAAAATCTATTAACTCAATTAAAAATATTATAATCTAAAGTTATGTTACATTTTATTTAAAAGCGCTTAAAACCGCGGGTCACACCGTGTGATAAAATTATTTGTTGACTTTTAGGGTGACTCTGGGGGTCCGCTTCAAGTGAAGATTCCGTTGTCAGTCACGAGTGAGGGATCGATGTCATACGTTATCGGAGTGACGTCGTTCGGTGTAGAATGCGCGCACGAAAACTTACCCGGCGTGTACACTCGAGTTTCCAGTTTTATTGATTGGATAGAAAGTATAGTCTGGCAATGACATATAAGAAAACGTGTATTCTGTATAAACTGTTGACAGAACCATCTTAAAACTATTGTAAACTACTTTGAATTCAATAACGTTGTAATAAAATTTAAAGTTGAAAATATAATATATTGAATTGGGTGTCATCGTTTCTTTCGATCCTTGTACCAGTTTTGAAATAAAACGACTTGATATTTTGAAAGACAAAATAACATCTACATTCACGTAGATGCAAAAGAGCATATGATATACAGACTCACAGGGATATACTTTATTTCGATACCACCAACAAACCAGTAATTTTTCTAAATGTAATTAAATATCGTAATACGCTTGCGACCCGCGTGGTGAACCGGTCACCACACCGGTCCGACACGCAGTGGGTCCCGGGTTCGATCCCCGGCTAGACAGATATCTGAATGATCAGTTTAGATTTCTGTTCTGGATCTGGGTGTTTGTGTATTTGTCTTTGTGTGTCCATGGCACCGCCGACACAGGAGAAAATCCTAATGTGGGGCTATGAGCGCAGAAGCGTTTACGTTATGTTTACGCTGGGATTTTATAAATTGAAATTGAAATTCTACATAGCTTACATGTACATACATACATCATAATTATGTCATTGATATGAAAATACAACCTACTTCTATGCAAAAAAAAGTAAAAATGCTGCAATTTTTAAAGATCGAGATGTAGTTTGAGTAACAGAATTGGACAATGGATAGTGTAGTTTCCCATAAGACAGTCTGGTAACAGATCCCAATAAGTAAATACATATTGTAAACCTTTAATATTGTGCAGTAATAAATAAATTGGTTTTTAAAGCTTAATTCACGTTCGCCCAAATCTATGTAGAAGGTATGTATATATAACTATGTAGAAGGTCAAATTTTTCATCATATAATTTTATTCTAGATAGCCAATATTTATTCCAAGTTTCATAAAATCGGATGGACAGAAGCTGAGTTATTGCACATTATCTAAAAACTGAGATGGTGGTTTCTACCCCATAACTAAAGTACTAGTCATCAGACCTTGTCCAGTAATGAAAGTTCCGTGATGAAATATCCTTTCAAATAAAAGACAGGATATTGAAATCAGCAAAGAAATTGTTATTTAAGGTTAAAAGTAATCATTCCTTGATAGAAAAGGATAAACATAAATTTTACGTCCCTTTAATAACTCTCCAAAACGCGAACTCAATTTTGTTATTTCCACTAAATTATAATTGCGTATTTGTTCCCTTTTTCTCCTCATTGTGCGAATTTTTCCATACTGTGGTTCATTGTACGCAAGGAAACAGGTTTATGTACGATTTTCCTTAAGTAACTAACTGACATCTGGTTGATTTGAATCAGTTGTTGGTGTCAGTGCTATGAAGATAACACATATACCTTTATTTATTTTGCAAGTATACATAAAGTATATAACCAAATAATATAAAAAAGTAACCCGAAATTAATTTAAAATTTTGCTTTTAAATTTATGCATATATTTTTTTAATAACATTTGCCGTTTTTGCAGCTGATTTTAACCTAAATATGAAGAATGATCAAGTATTATTGATAATATTAATGACAGGTAATATTGGTAAATGAATTAAAACGTAGTGTTTAATTTTATGTGAAAAGTGGGTTCTGAAAATTGTGTCGTGAAAATTGTTACAGTTTTGTCGGATTGCACTTATCTTGAAAAATTAACAGATACCAGATTGTTAAGAGAAAAACGGGTAATGTTATTAATTAGTTATATCTATTTATTATGTTTTACTTTACAGTTAATTTACATTGTTCGCCATTAGATTCTATCATTATTTTTAACTGATATGATGAAGTTTTTGTGTTACTAAATTTACCATTATATTATAGTATCTGTATGTTTAAATATGTCTGTATAATATATAGTCTGTATGTTTAAAAGAGTGAGGGGGTGACTGACATCTGATTCTGCAGCGCACTGACCTTTTTTAAACTAGAACTTTGCACGTAGGTTTATTATAGAGAGTAAGTGACAACTAAGAAAAATATCACCCCTAAAGGCCTTAAAAAGGAATTGAAAGTCGTATTAATATAAAAATCGTATTAAGCCTTCTGGTTAGAAATAAAGAAATTCTACCTTATCACCGTTTTTTGGGCCGTTTTTTTTGAAAATTGGGCCTTAAGAGGATGAAATATGGTACGAAAGTTTAAAAACATCTGACGAAAATCCATACTAAAAAGGACTATGAAGATAATGGCGTTCTGTTAAAAAATATGTAATATTTTCTTTTTTGCCAGCTTAACTGCTAAGCGCAAAAAATCTTTATACTATTAATAATATAAGGTATTATTAAAAACTTTTTATGGAAATCCGCGAGTTTTGAAGTTATAAACTTAAAATTTATGATGAGAAATAAAAATTGAGGTGATTTTTTTTTCGCTCATGTCATCACCAAGGGAGTAAAATAGTTGTTGAAATATGTATTTTATTTATGTTATAATTTACGCATGCGAAGTCGCAAGCAAATAATGGTTTGATATTAAATGTAAATGTTTCACATATTATGCTTGCTTCTAACAGCAAGGTAAATCATGGGTCTGGGATGAAAACGGAGGCACGCTAACTAGTGTAAGTGACTTTTAAATATTTTTTTAGTTATAAGTATTGAAGTAGAAAATAAATATTAAAAGGTGCTCACGTACAATTGTACTTTTGGTGATATTTTCTGGAAAAATATGTTTGTTACCTCTACAGACATCCATATATTCATACATACATATCATTTTACCAGATGGTCGAACTAGTGTAGTTCAACAGGGGAGGTACCACCGCTACACCTATTTCTAAATTACGTCGTTTCGATGAAAGGGTGTAGTTGCCGACTTACTTGATGATGCGACCTACTTAGTCCTAGGGAGTACCATATTAAGTTGTCTATGGGCGTAGTAACCACTTACCATCACGTGGACTGCAAGCTCGTTTGCTACTTCAATGTGATAAAAATAAAACTCCACCATCACCACTGACTCCAGCATAAACCTCTACCACCACCACAACCACTGTTCTGGCGTGATTTAGAAGCAAAGATCCAGGCATCCATTCTCACAAACTGTCACCTTTTTAAAATTATCAAGTTCTAAGGTATTTCTGCTATAGCTATGACTACAGTAAGTAAACATTAGCATGTTAATGATGCGAACGTCGAAATTCCTTAAATTAACCCCCTACAGGAAATCGATTTTTATATTGAATAATATTATGCTAAATTTTCCAGGATAGAGATAACTTGGGTGCCACTACAACCCAGAAACCTAATCGATGCAGTGCTTTTGTGCCAAATAAACCAGATTTTAGGAGATAGTACAGAATTAGCGAAGCAAGTAAGTTTTTGTCAAATTCTTGATTCAGCTTTCGAGATTATGAAATGATGTTAAAAAATAGCACTTCTGAACAACCTCTATCATATAAATAATGAGTGAAATGAGCCTGGTCAATTATCTGATTCTCTAATTTGCCTTTTTTGCAGTATGTTTTGAATATATTTGGGAACTTAAAAATCGCGATGATGTTATAAAATACCAAAAATCTTGTAGGTATGTTTAGATAGTATAGTATATAACTAAAATGTTTGTATTTTGAATAATATTAAATAAATGCGAATTTGATGTTTTTCCTAATGATGATGATTCCATTTGATGATGGACCACCCGGAAATGTGTGGAAGTTAAGGAATAAGATTTTTTTTATAGTATGGAAGTAGCAAACGAGCATGCAGCCCACCTGATGGTAGGCGGCTACTGCCGCCCACATCTGCAATTAACCCTAGGTAAGATCAAAGTCTCACCTACGGTTAGCCACGGATGCGTTGCTACCCCTTAGGACTAAGATGGAATGCTTTGGAAAAGTATGTCCCCTTCGAGCCAGAACACAACAGCGCATATCACTGTTGTTATTAGGCAGAAATAGGCGTGGCGGCGGTGCTTACGGAGTTGAACCACAAAGAGTTCTACCACCTTTAAATTTATTGTTAGTTAATTGTGATTTGGTTACGTTATTGTCTTTACAAATATATTCAGAGGAAAGAATTGTGGATGAGTCGATTAGAAACAACTTAGTTTTTTGACTAAGTAAAAAAATACTACGAATACCGTAATCAGGGTTCTGACTATTTAATAAACTTATCTAACGTCTCATGTCTTTAGACCCTGATTCCAACTTCCACCGAGGTTCGGTGGAAGTTCTAGCGGAATCGGTGGTAGAGACACGCTAACTGGAGAATTTCCACACACGGTGAGTTGTTGATTTTTTATTAGTGTGTTTGACATTAGAGTACAGCAGGGTTGAGGAGTTGAAGGTCAAATATTTTATAGTATGTCTCTGCTCAGTAATTTTATTATATATTTGTAAGCACCTAACGGCGAACTTCTTTGGTTTTGTCTAGCAGTACCCCTACATCATCAGAATCGAGGAGTAGAAGATCAAATAAAAAAAAATGTCAAAATCGGTTCATCCTATCCACAATTTTCGATGAAACATAAAAAAAAAATACAGTCGAATTAAGAACCTCCTTTTTTGAAGTCGGTAAAAAAAATAGCAGATGAGCATGGAATTCACTCGCTAGTAAGACGGGCCATGGACATCTGTAATTCACTGCATATGGGATGGGATTCCTTCCAAAGGTCGGTTCCAAATACTATGCTCCTTTTAAGGATGTGGTGAAGACATTTCATAGGAAGTGTTTCACTACAGCCATTATACCAGAACGCAGTAATATTTGCAAGTTATGATATATGGCTTAAATACATATAACGGCTTTATAAGGTCTTAAATCTTTAAACATTATCACTGTATTATCTTTATAAATGACAGGGAGCGCTGGGTTGGCGAGCGGTGAAAGGTACCTGGCTATTTATGTGTGGAAGCTCTCTTATAAGTTCTAAGTTTCTACTGACAGCGGCACATTGTTCTAAGATTTCCTCAGCTGATACCAGAGTCGCTGAAAGTACACCGACAATCGTCAGACTTGGCGATAAAAATATTATTGATGGCGTAAGTTATGCATTATATATAAATGAATGAATGCAGTTAAACCCGTGACGTTTTAAGGTGAAGGATAAGAAGGTAGGAAAACTGAATATTAATTGTAGGTTGCAAATGACTTTATCATATACCGTATGTTCTTGTTTTAAGACTAGTGTCCTTTGGTCTGTAATTAAGACCAAGTCGTACGTTAGTTACGTATGAGATAGGTACAGAAAACTGAAAATCTCATTGGGTTCTTATTCCTTTCAAAATTCTATAACATGAATTGAATGTTCAAAACTTATGGGACTATCGTAGGCTGTATTCAACAATGCCACAATGATTTCATTGCCACAATGCCACAATGATTTCAAATTAAATGTGCAATAATTAAATACCGTCGGTATTCATCAATGAATATCAATTGGTAATTCCCTCACAGTATGCAAATGGTCGAATACCAGTAGACAAAGAGATTCTTCGCTTCATCGTTCATCCACAGTACGCTCCGCCGAAGAAGTACTTCGACATAGCTCTGATCGAGTTGATAAGCGAAGTAACATTCGATAAATTCATACAACCGGCTTGTTTATGGAGTAAAGACGATACTAGTCCTCTAGGCACTGAAGCTGCCGTTACTGGCTGGGGAACTGTCGATGCAGGTACTGTCTTCATTGCATCTTCAATCTCTTATTTTACGACGTACATTACGCATTTTTTCATCCGAGAAATGAGATAAAACTCAAAAGTGGTTGATTGTTATATTATTATGTGTGTGTATGTTTCCTAAGTAGAAGTAGTAAATGAACCATGTGGACATAAATCACATGGTACCACCATACTGCTATTATAAGGCCGAAATGTTTATAGTGCTATGGAACTTTTTACAACCTGTTCGAAGATATCATAAACGTTTTTCTTTAGCTAAACAGACGACGTCACCAGAGCTTCAGGCCGTATTCCTAGATGTTATCGACTCGAAAACTTGCAACAATCTCCTGAAACTATACTTCAACAGACATTTCAATGGAATTCAGCCTCACCAACTATGTGCTGGAGTTCTGACGGGGGGCCACGATGCTTGCCAGGTAAAGTCTATTTTCTATTTTTTTTTTAAATATACCTAAAACTGTCTATAAATTTATAATCCGCATCATAAAGTAACAGTTCATGGATTTTATTTATTTCAATAAAATCCATAAACTCAATTAAAAAAATATTATAATCTAAATTTATATTACATTTTATTTAAAAGCGTATGAACCGCGGGTCAAAGCGTGTAACAACTATTTCTTGACTTTTAGGGTGACTCTGGGGGTCCACTTCAAGTGAAGATTCCGTTACCAGTAACGAGTGAGGGATCGATGTCATACGTCATCGGAGTGACGTCGTTCGGTGTAGGATGCGCGCGCGCAAACTTCCCCGGCGTGTACACTCGAGTTTCCAGTTTTATTGATTGGATAGAAAATATAGTCTGGCGATGACATAATGGCTAACATATACTAAATATAACCATAACTTATTATAAGCTGTTGTTGTTTCATATTGTATAAAATGTGGAAATTAAAATATATTTTATTTGGCGACATTGTTTTTTACCTTTTTCAAACATTTTTCTTTTAAGCGATAGGAGTAATATTGCTGCGGATAAAGTTTTATTTTTATAACCGTTAACCCATTATTGTCCCACTGCTGAGCTTCCCACGGGTCTTCTCTCAGATTGAGAGGGTTTTAGGTCTAGTTTCAGGCCAGGTTTTTATTTTTATGTACATCAATAAATGTTGCATATTATATAGATCTTCTGTTATCTTGTATGTGAATAAAATTGTTTATTTGAATTGACCCTCATATCAATAGAGGACGTCAATTATATTATGATGAGTCTATGTGGAATTATTTATGTCTAATTTACTAATAAACTACGAAAAACATTGATTAAACTCATTCTACTAGTTTTTTGAATGGCAATTTAACAAACAGCTTTATAGTAAAAACAATAAAACAAAACAAGAAATGTTTAAAGTTTATTAGTATGCCAATCGTATTTGCAACATTTTCCTTAAATATTCCAGTTAAGTCAGTTGCGATCTTGGTAAGCAGCGGAGACAGACATTATCTAGATAAACTAAATATTGCAGCCCGATAGCGGTCAAGATATTATAAAAAATGACCGATGTTATAATAATACTACATCAAAATAAAGTTTAATATTGGTTGGATTTACAGAAGAGTAAAAAAGAGATTATTTTTCAGAATTCTTAAATATTGAAATATTTTATTTAAGAATATTTGAATAAATTTCGCAATGAAGTGTGTCAAAGTGTTGTTGATAATATCAGTGACAGGTAACCATGAGAAATTAAGTGTAAAATTAACTATTCTTTGGGCTGATAATAATTAATATTTGTTAATTTTTACAGTTATGTCAAGTTGTATACTAGGTTATAACGAACAAGCATACATAAAATTGTATCGTGGAAAACGGGTAACTATTTTTAATATTTTGATTATATATTATATTTTTATATAATTATAATTTTCAAGGTGGTAGAACTCTTTGTGGTTCGACTCCGGAACCACCACCGCCACACATATTTCTGCCTCATAACAGCAGTGTTATGCGCTGCTGGTTTGAAGGGTGTGGTAAGGGAGACATACTTTTCCGAGGCATTCCATCTCAGTCCTCAGGAGTAGCAACGCACCTGTGGCTAACCTTACGTACGACATTGATCTTATTTAGTGTTGCTTACCAGATTTTCTTTACTGCAAGGCCTCACGTTTGTCTTCTGAATAATAATAATAATTTTAGTATAGTAGCATATTTTTGTGTATGTTTTTCAAATCTGTAAAAGCATTACTGTAGTTATTTTATGTTGATTACAGCAAAATAGCCCATTGGTGGAAAAAAGTGGAGAGGACACTGTAAATGTAAGTACAATTTAACAGTTTGTTAAAATTATTAACTTCAATGAGCTTTATAATAAACTTATTAATAAAATTAATAAACTCGCCGTTTAAGTAATATAGCCCATAATTTAGTTTATGTGTCACAGAATTTAAATAAGACAAATTGATATATATATTTTTATTAATTATGATATAATAATTATGATAATTTTATTAATTGCATTTTAATTCAACACTCTTACACGAAGATGAATCATGAAAATTAATTTTTAGCAGGAGAATAAATTTCAATCATTGATGTGACTTGATTTTTGACTTATCTTCGTGTTGAAGGTAAATTACAGTCTCAGAGATCAAAATGCTATGATAAATGAATGTCAATAGAGAACAGTTGTGAACATTTCCTAATTATTGTGGAGCCAGTAAATATTAATTCAACAGTGAACCTAATAAGTGAACCAAGAACATTAACGATAATATATCTAATTTATTAATGCTTACATTTATGGGTGTAGGTATAGCTTTGTTAATAGGGAGGTATCCAAATGCCAGTTATCGAGGTCACTGAAATAAATTCGGCAAGTCTTAACAGACCCGTCGAATTTTCATGGGTTCAATGCATGGGTGAAATGCATCGTTCCTGGAAATTATCGTCAAAAACAAGAAATAACTTCCCATTTGAAGATATTTTTTTTGTGAAAAGTGAGCAGTGATAGCTTGATGGTTTAAACACGGCCTTTCAATCGAGGGTCCGAGGTTCAAATCCCAGGCACGTACCACTAATTTTTCTAAAATTATGTGCGTATTAGAATTTCTAATTATCACTGCATTAAAGTGAATGAAAACATTGTAAGGAGACCTATACATCTGAGAGGTATCTAAAAGAAAGTTTTTAAAGGTGTGTAAAGTCTACCAATTCGAACGTGGTCAGCGCGATGGACTATGGCCTAAACCCGTGCCTAGCAGTGGGACAATAATGGGTTGACGACGAAGACGTAAGCAAAATATACGTCTTAATTTATTATTGTATGAATTGTATAATTTGTACGTCCAGTTTATTGTTCTTTAACGCTTCAGAACTATGTAGGTATATAGTTTTATACGCTTTACGCGATAAATTACCTGCACAACCTTTCGCCTTAAAATCACAGGTCATGTGAGTTGTAAAACTCGTTCATTTTAATTGCCTTTGAAGGAAAACGTTGCTTAAACGTAAACAACATTTAAAAATCAATGGAAGAAGCACATAGACGATCTAAGAAACATAGAACGCAATAACAAAGCATCAGATAAAAAAATGTCATTAATAAAATAAATTAATATAATGAATAAATTAAATAAAATAACCATTTACCGTCGTAATGTAACTTTTTTATAGATAATCGTGATGCTTTGCAGTCTTTGTGTTATCGAGTTTCTGACGGCAATCTATAACCTATAATCTTTTAGCTTCAAACCAGTTTGAAAACCTATTACCAGTCGGGACTGCTGCTAATCTTAGCATGTGCTAAGTTAAGCATCATTTGTTCATATACATGTATTCATAATGGAATACATTTGCAATTTTAGTAGTTTGATATATGTATACTATACATATTTGTAAATGTTGGGTTTTAAAAAGCCGTCTTTGTAAATAAATTGCATTTGGCGATTTTTAGGAGTAAAGATTGTACGTGTGGCCGATGTAACACGATTATATATCGTGTATATATTGTGTTGCCAATGTAACACGATTATAAAACAATTAAATATAATAAATAAAGAATCAAAACACGCGGCTGCATGTTTTATTCACAGGAACCATTTGGAGCAACTTTTGAGCCCTTGATAACTCAAAATCTACTTAAGCTAGATACATGAAACTTGTTGTATATTTATTAAAACCTCTCAGGCTGTTTAGCACTTCAAATTTTATAAATGTAGCCTAAACAAAACTTGAATTATATTATAAATTAAATGATTTGTGTAAATAAATTATCTGTTAAAATTTAATAAAGTTAAATTATTAAATGTAAAACGTTGTTTAGGAGCAAGAAATTGTATTTTTAATTTATTTAAAGAACATATGTATTCTTGTACTTTAAAATTTAAGAATAATATATCGAACTTGGAACTTATTAAGATATTAAATCTTTTGTAGGCTAAGTAAGACAGTAATGAATTTGGTCTTTTTTACAATTATGTTTTTATGGGATAATACCTTTACGCAAGCATACGTAAGTTTGTTTTCGCCTCATTTTATAATCCGATGAACCTATTATACATTGCTAGAAAGTTTCAGAACAATAATGTTACTACGGAACCAGATCCATGCTCTCCTTTTGTCTCAAAGAAGCCAAATTTTAATAATGGACGAAGGATAAGTGAAGCAAGTAAGTTGTTCTAAACTTAGTGCTCATGTTGTTGTAGTCTGATTTGATTTATCGTGAATAACTTATTCCTTGTCTCTAATATTCAGCAGTAGCTACGCATTTTTAATCTACTTTGTGTGACATTCCTTAAAATTAAATATAAAGGCACAGAGCCTTTATCAGTGTGTTTATCGTTATTTGTCTGCGACTCCATATTGCGGTATAACGTAGTTAGGCGTAGGTTGATCGGGCGAGGAGAATAAAAGTAAACCGTACTTAATTAACAATGTTCTTTTCTATTAACTCACGACAGTTTTACAATAGGAGCACTATTCTATTAATTCGCGACAGTTTTATGACAATAGGAACAACACATAAAAATCACTGACACTCCACCGAACACGTAATTCACCCGCGCGAAACCTCAGTTCATTTTCCCGCCAAAACAACTTCTCTTTTCGCGCGCTCCGTGCACTAGCGCGCGGAGTTGCGTCAGAGCGGGCAACGTCATCACATCGCGTTCTGCCCACTTTATAGTTTACGGAAGCGCCGTCAAATATTTTACCAAACAAATATTTTATTTATACATTGGTATTTACTTGGACAAGGTTACAATAATAGTATATTAGACAATATGTTTATTGTATAGTTATGTTTTATTTCATACAACCAATGTCATATAAATATTTTTTAAACAATATGAAATTTATAATTTTCAGAATGTTTTGAATATATTTGGGAGCTTAAAAATCGAGATGATATTACAAAGCATGAAGAGGCTTGTAAGTATGCTTAAAGAGCAATATTTTGTAGTTAATTATTATTTTTGTATATCATTGTAATGTAACTTTTACATTTTATTAACTATTTGAATATGCTTAGGGTAGTTTCTGTTGATAGAAATGCGTGGTAGTTTACGATTTACGTAAATTTGCCGGATGTTAAAAATGTATGTATTACTGGTGGTAGAACTCTTTGTGGTTCGACTCCGGAAGCACCACCGCCACACCTATTTCTGCCTAATAACAGCAGTGTTACGCGCCGCTGTGTTCTGGCTTGAAGGGTGTAGTAAGGGAGACATACTTTTCGGAGGCAGTCCATCTTAGTCCTTAGGGGTAGCAACGCATCTGTGGCTAACCTTAGGTGAGATCTTACCTAGGGTTGAATACAGATGTTCATGGGCGGCAGTAGCCACTTACCATCAGGTGGGCTGCATGCTCGTTTGCTACTTCCATAATATTGAAAAAAAAAAATGTATGTATTGATTAAGTGTTAAAAAATATCTTTAAAATTATGGCGAAGAAAGTTGTTTAAATTTATTTGTTAGAACTAATTTCACTTTTTAAAGTAGATAAACAGAAAGTCAGCAAATTAGCATAAAAACATGAAATCGAGAAGGGTGGTACAATCTTTCGTGGTTCACCAGTAACGGCAGTGTTAAGCGTTGCTGTAGCCTGGTCGTAATGATCATAATCATAATCATAATCATTCTTTATTGCATCATGCGTCATATTACATTTGATGTTCTTAAAACTAATAGTTCAGCATGAGACCCTGTAAGGGCGTAGCAATGTCATACAGTATTATAATATTATAATTATTATATTAACATTAGCATTTAATAACACGAAATATTAACTATGAAAATAATAATAATAAAATTGTCATAAAAAAAATGTCATAAAATATTAACAATGAAAATAATAATAATAAAATTGTCATAAAAAAAATGTCATAAAATATTAACAATTAAAATAATAATAATAGAATTGTCATAAATTAGCTAATTAATAAAAATATTCAATTATTC
>MOOZ01001250.1:0-10142 GCA_002930495.1 Cecropterus lyciades
TCATGAATGATAACATTTATAATATATATTTTAATAACTGCGTAAAAAATAAACCAATCGGACAACTATTTATGAAAACCCAGCTTTATTATAAAAATCCGACTTAATAATTATAAAAACGAAATTTTGTGAGGATAGGTGGATGTTAGTTTTTCAATCACGTCAGAACGGCTGGATGGCATTGGATAAAGTTTAATAGAGACATAGAATATAGTCTGATATAACATATAGGTTACTTATTAAAATGAAAATAATATAAGGTTTCCTTGGGATAGTTATATTTCTGTTTATAACATGGCTCGGAAAGATATTTTGCGCGACTNNGCGCGACTACCACAGCGGTAGTCGCTTAAGGGTCAGAAAATGGCATAGGCTACTTTTTATCTCGGAAAAATGCACGGGTGCGGGAAACATGTATTTAAAAAAAAAAAAATAGAATTATTAAGGGTATAAAATTTCGGTTAATGTATGTCACGTTACATTTCTTTTAAACGCGGGTGAAACCGCGGGCTCAGCTAGTATATAATATAATAGCATACTCGTCATGCCCTTTTATTTGATACCTCACATGAGTATATTTGACAATATTCGATTATTCTTCCCCACTTCGAACTACCATATTTAGTAACTGGTTGAACCGATTATAATAAAACACATTTAATTGTAACAAAGACGTCACCCCCTTTCATTTGAAACCTCACTTGGGTATATCTGACAATATTAAATTTTTCATCCTCACTTTAACCCCCTATATCTAGTAAATGGCTAAGCCGATTTTGATAAAATATGTCTAAATGTAAGTATTTTGTTATGCCCTTTCATTTGATACCCCACTTGTGAATATTTAAAAATATTTGATTTTTCGTCACCACTCACCATCTATATCTAATAACTGACTGAACAAATTTTGATTAAACATGTTTAAGAACCAGCACCCGGAAACCTGCTGTCTAACATAAAAAACCGCATACGAATTGGTTCATCCGTTTAGGAACTACCTTTCCACAGACAGACAGAAATAGCAGTGCAACTTGTAACACCTCTCTTTTTTCGTCGGGGGTTAAGAACGAGAGACTGTTACGAAATTAGAAATTAAGAAATAGGTAGACACTTTGAACTTTCACAATGCATATACTTCCGTAAATATTTCAGTAATGAAAAAAATACAGTCGAATTGAGAACCTGTTCCTTTTTTGAAGTCGGTTAAAAATTTAAAAGTTGCAATATCATTTCAATACGCCTATAATAATTAATTAGCAAAATTAATTCACGCAAAAGAATATTGCATCAACATAGTAACAGGAGCTGTAAACTTTGTCGACAAACCGCAGATCGAAACAGTCACTATACCGTCAAAATAACTGACGCGTTCAGGCTTCGATCCTGAAGGCGAGCACTTGTCCTTTTAGATATGTATATAAAAATAGGAATCCTAACGTAAAAAACCTTACTAGATTTTATCGTGGAAAAGTATAAGAATACATCAAATTGAATAATGGAGAAAAGGTAAAGGTTTCAGGTATACAGACACGGGCTTATGTTTGCACAAAAAACATAGAGGTAGATAAGATAAACACTCTCCGAAAACTCCTATGACAATGAATATGATATTTGCCATCATTGGTTGCCGACTAATCGTGTTTTGTATTTAAACTTACAGATATTTAATTTGATTTCATATTATTAATTATCACGATAATGTAAGCACCCATTACTGGAATCAGGTCGGATATTAGCGTGTCAATTTAGCTAAAACGACAAACTTGTACACTGAAATAATACATAGTGATCGGCTTTCAAAGCTCATAAGTCATAATATCACCTAATATTATTTAGTCTGCATTAAAAGATAGTGTAATTGAACTTTTTTATTTATTTATTTATTGTATTACAGGTCTATTAATTATTTTAGTTTGGTATCGTAGGATACTGATATACTACGAATAAGTTGATCCTCCCTCATTTACTAATGTTTTCTACGCTCTAATAGAAATTGCTTGAGTCGTATTTATCATTAAAAACATATAAAAATAAATAAATAAATTCCATTTAACACTGCGAAAGGAAGTGAGAATTCATGAAGATTTTTCGACCATCAATTCTAGTCAAGTATCAACAAAAGGGTACTAAAAAATAATCTCACTTAGTTAATATAGTAAAAATAACACAAAAATGAATTAAATGTATTTATTATTCGTATCTACAGGTACATCGAGTAAAGCATAATTGAAAACTTTTTAGTAGTAGCGGGAGAAAGCGTATGGAGCACCGTACCCATATGCGCCGAACCTAGCGTAGTTGTATCCTAACGGAGCGGCGTAGGATGCAGCGTACGGTGCAGCGTAGGGTGCGGCGTAGGCGTAGGGCGCGGCGTACGTGGCGGCGATGGGGGCAGCGGCGAGCAGAGCGGGGTCCTTGCGTACAACAGCGTTGAAACCCCCGGCGCCGGCCGCGTAGTCCACGGTGCGGCGGGTACCGTCAGACTCCAACAGCGAGTACTGGCCGTTCACGTTATTGCCGAAGCGGTTCTCTACCTGGTGCTTGTAGTCACCGGTGTAGGGGTCCGCCACGCCGTACGAAAAGCTTGATAAGTCGGAAGCGCTGGCAAAAGCCACGAGAGCGAAGAAAATGATGCACTGAAATATATATAATTTTAAACATGAAAATTAATTCTAAAATAACAAACACATATTGTTTGATACTTTTAAACCAATACAATTGTAATCAATTTTTTATAAAATTATATACGAGTAAAATTACAATCTATACAATGCTCAATCACAAAACTGGCTTAAATAAAAGATAATTATTAAAAAATATACTATATCTCTTTACTTTTTGTATAATGCATTTCTTGTAACATAAATAATGCGTATTGATAACTTTTATTTACCTTCATTGTATTGTTAATTGTTTTTACTGCTACTACGTCGAAGTCCTTTCTGTGTCTGATGTTTATCAAAGTTTTTCATTCGTTTTATACACAATCGAAAATCCAGTTTTGTACCTTCAAGGAATCACATAAGTGTACTTTAAAGTTCAACGTAAAACAAGAATCTGTATGTGTAACAGGTTGTCTATTTTGTAACAACTTATAAGTGAGTTTATTTTATCTTATTTTTAGTTATGTATCTTTAAATAACATGTACGGCTAGTTGATCTTGTGTTATTTTTAAGTCTTTGCCTCTATATTTGTATCTTTCAACAATCATACTGTGGTAATCTAGAGTTATTTTCTGATACGCCATCGATAAACTGATCAAAATGAAAACAGCTTGCATTTACTGTATTTTGCGTTAATTTGTAGTTGTAGTTAATTATTTTTGTTAAGAACGATAACAACACGGGAAATAAGGATGCGTGGAATAAAGTAAAAGAAACTTTTAATCTATGAAAGTACACACAGAATGACTGTACTTAAATTATAATGAAAACTGTTTTAATTATGCATGTAACATACTAAATACATAAATTTCTATTGTAAAATAAATAAATAACTGGCGTGATATTACATAAGCAGCACATATCCTCCTGTTAATCTAGCTTACTCATATATATTTATTATTACAAATGGTAATATCATACAAAAAAGCTTTGGCAAATAGTAGGTATACACAGGTAGTATAATATCAATATTTTTGGAAGTTCCTTAACGCGGCTCACGAGGTATGCGAATTGGTAGAAATGCCCACAGCACAGCACCGTTGTGCGTGTGCGTATATCGAAAAGCCGGAGTAAAATCAAAACCAATTCCTCTATAACTTACTCATTTATGACAATTAGCATGTCATAAGGTATGTGTGAAACAAAACATGTCTGTTTGTTTTCGACCAAGTGCGAGTCGAACTCGCGCACTAAGGGTTCCGTACCATTACCTATAAATAATTGAATGATTTAGTTTTTATTATCTTTTATAACAAATAAATACATTATAATAGAAATTTTATACGCATAAGCCGTAACGATTACTTTTCTTTTAGGAAAACGTAATACAAATTTGATTTCAATTTACCAACGAATAATTATTTGGTTAAAACCATCTTGTGGTGAAAGATCGACCGACAAGGAATTCTCGATAAGATGAATATTGAAATAAGCGCCATCTTTCAGTCCAACATAACACTAGAATGTTAGATCGGAGTGAAAGATGGCGCTGAAGTCGAGCAATAAATCACGCTTGTTGCATGGAACCCCCCTTTAATATTTAGTAACTGGATCACCGAACTTAACTTAACTCGATATATTTTTATTGATGGTCGTGTATTTGAAAAATATATTATTTCGATATTAGATACGAATAATACACTGATGAAACATGAATAATATTTTTCGATTTTACCGATATAATTATGAAAAAGCTGTGGAAAATTAATGAAATGAATTGTTGACATGTAAATTTGAACCTGGATCTTCTTGTTGGCGACGGCCAAATTTTTTACCTGAGCCACCATAACATTACAAATGATGGCGAAATTTACTATGATATTTTAATGATATTGTAACAATTTTTCATCGTTGAAAACACAGATAAATCGACGTCTTATAAAAATGAAACTAAGCTAGATCGATTTATCTCCCCGAAACTTCCTTCATTTTAATTTTCATAAAAATCGAACAATAATTATTACATTTCTTACATGAGACCACTCCTTAAATATTTATCAGACAGACGGACAAACGGACTCTTATTAAAATTTTGCGTAATAATCCACACAAACATTTGATTACATTTTTTCGTAGACATCCTAATATTACTATTAAGTTTAAAGTTATGAAAATATTGCAGCCTTTATCTGGGCTGTTGTTCTTTTGTAAATACTAGTCAAACAATTGACAGAACAACACAGGATGATTAAGTTCATCAGAGAATAAGTGGTCACTATCAGCCATGAATATCTGTTTTCAAACTCTAATAGGACTGAAATTCCCTTTACATAATATTGCGTTGCTACGTCTAAGGCATGAGTAGTATCGCCTCGTGTAAGTGTCTATGACTTATTTTCAACTTCAAAACATAATACAATCGCGCATAATGCGAAAATGTGCACAGTTTTTTGGATTGCCTCTCACAGTAGTCTCAAGATAGGTAATCTCATAAAGCCTGAGAATGTTAGCGAGATGAAGCCAATAAAAAATTGTATGACTTTTATTTTTAGAATGAATGAGTTTCTGCATAGTAGATATCAATGGAATTAGTTAATTGATTGATTCGTTATGATACTTTGGTGATCTATACTATTATTATACTTAATTTATTTAAACCATTGATACGGAACACACATTAATAATTCAACGACTGCCAAGCTGTTCTATAAGAGTATTTATTAATATCATAAACTGAATCCGTTATATCACCGCATCTTTCGTCAACCCACTGCTGCGCACAGGTCTTCTATCAGAATAAAAGAGTTTTAGGCCATAGTCCACCACTCTAGAAAAGTTAAAAGATTGTATACATCCTTGATAATACTTCGGTGTGTCGGTCCTCACGATCTTTTTCATCACCATAAAGCACTGATAATTTATTTTTAATACTCACATCACTCATCGTCAAAAAACAATCATATATTAAATCAAATTAAAACCCACAAGTTCTCATGAGTCCATATTTCTTGTCGTGAAATTCTCTTATAAATTGTACGTAATTAGCGTATGTAATACCAAGTTGTGCCTGAAAGGTAAATTCACTTTTCTTTATTTAATTGTATCAAAGAAATAGAGATTATAATAAACTAAGTTACGAATTCACGTTTCTAATTTACAGAATATAATTATAGAACACATTTTGTAATTATTATTAGCTCTAAGCTTATCGCGAATTATGTGCATCAATAATTAATCAGCTTGGAGCAATCTGGCCTAATTAATTTATTTGTTTATATGAATAAAACCTTTTTGATGAAAAATTGAAGACAAGTACAATTTAATACTCACTACTAAATGTTGTATACATTTCAAAATCGTTAATATATGATGTATATATTGAAATAGTTTTTTTTTAGAAAATGTATGATGTTTTCGGTAAAAAAAATGAAACGTGACAAACATCGTAGTATCTAGTCAAATCCAAATCCAATCCAAACAACAAAGTGGGTCTAAATAAAAGCATTAAACAATTTTAGTATACAAGTTTATTCGTATTTACAGGTCGCATTATATTACAAATATATCATATATCATTTCAGTAGAAAGCGTAGGGGGAAGCATATCCGTAGGCGCCGAACCTGGCGTAGTTGTAGGGAGAGACGTAGGACGCGGCGTATGGCGCAGCGTAGGGAGCGGCGTAGGCGTAGGGCGCGGCGTACGTAGCGGCGATGGGTGCAGCGGCGAGCAGAGCGGGGTCCTTGCGCACAACAGCGTTGAAGCCTCCGGCGCCGGCGGCGTAATCCACGGTGCGGCGGGTACCGTCAGACTCCAGCAGCGAGTACTGGCCGTTCACGTTATTGCCGAAGCGGTTCTCTACCTGGTGCTTGTAGTCGCCGGTGTACGGGTCCGCCACACCATAGGAGAAGCTCGACAAATCAGCGGCGCTGGCAAAAGCCACGAGGGCGAACAGGATGACGCACTGAAATATAACATAATCATAAATAACGATTTAGTAATCCTCCTATTTTATTACATTGTATACAATCTCACAAATTTTTTTGTAAACGAATAATGGATATAAAATCAAATATTTAATTTATTTACCTTTGCAACCATTATGGAGATTTTGATTTCTTGTTGTGACGGTGTCGACAATTGCTCTGAATCTGATGTTCGGTAATTATTTTCGCTTGCCTTTTATATCATCGAATCATTTCAATCTAGTACTCAACAACAATCGCGGAAACGCGTAAAGTTCAAGATTAAGTTGACAAAAACAAGAATCTGTAACTGGTTGTCAGTTTTGTAACAGTATGCATGACGTCCTTTTTTAACGACTGGACATTTGTTATTAATAGAATTGGCTAGTCATTGTATCTAAAGCTCGAAAGATTCTTTTGTGTAAGCATTTTTTAAATTAGAAAATAAATACCCGATAGGTTGTCAGGTCACTGCTAGACGTAAACCTCTCCTAATGATGTTTTTAAATCGTAGTAGTACTAGAATTACAGAGTTTTTGCCAACAGTCACCGCGGATGGCATGCGTGTTCGTGGCTGCAGTACATATTAATGTTACACAGAAAAACGTTGCTGTCTTTTTTTTAAAGTATAGCAGTAGTAAACGAGTATGTAGACCACCTAAGGATAATTAACTGCTACGGAGGCTACTGTCCCCCATGGACATCTGTAATCAACCCTAGGTAAGATCAAAGTCTTTGATATGACTAAGATGGAATGCCTCGCAAAAGTATGTCTCCCTTACCACACCCTTAACACACACTTCCCTTATCACACGCATAATACTGCTATTACTAGGCAGAAATAGGTGTAGCGGTGGTGCTTCCAAAATCGAACTACAAAAAGTTCTTCCACTTTCAAACTCTCTTTTGTCCCTTAGCAGCTTTTTACGACATCCACGGGACGAAATGAAGTGGTCTTAATGAAGACTGACACCACACGGCGCTTTAAAGATCCCCATCACGCACGATGATGAAGATTAAATTCAAGTTAATAATTCATTCATCATGTCTTACAATTTCTACTGTAAAGTTACACTTCATATTTCTACTGTAAAGTTTGAAATTTCTTTATTTTGAAGCGGTTTTAAAATATGAGGCACATTACTTATACATTTGAGGTTCACGTGGTAAGCAAATAATACAATAATATTCAGAATACCTGAACAGCGAAACATTAAAGCTTTTTATAATTATGAATTAGTTTTCATAAAATTATTTTAATCTAGTTTTATAGACATACTAGAAATATTTGTAAAATTGGTCGCATGGATCCCTTTTTTTCACGACTGATTGAATAAATTATTGTCTCAAGTCTTCCTTAAAACTGGATGTTCAGTAGTATCAGTACATCTAAAGAATTTCAGTTTCAAGCCAACATATAAAGCGGAAACCAACTCATCCGTTTTATTATACAATATTTTTATAACTTAAATTCACACATTCATTATAATGTCCACATTCATTTTAACGAAAATCAGAAACTAAGCGGATTATTTTCGTATGCATAACAACCTCTTACATTTTTATACTGTAAGGTAAACCTATTCTGTTAGCCGCTGAATCATTAGTACAGTGTACACCAAGCCTTACCTACAAGTAGTCGACCGCGGATCGCGAACTATTACAGACCGAGTAATATCAAAGTATTAAAAGAGTACTTAAGTGTAAAATCCGTCTACATTTTAATTTGTTTTGTAATAAATATTAATATCATTTTGAAAACATATTTTACTGAATAAATGTGTTGTATAATATACAGAGTAATAAGCATAATTATATAAATTTGGTACCGTGTAAGAAGAACAAATAATAGATGAAATATACGTACCTGAAACAAAAAAAACGACACGAATAAATCTTAAATATTACGTTATAAATAGTCTTAATCCAGTATTAGTAGTTCCCTATTTCTTCTCAGGTATATTTAACATAGAAGGCAATGAAAGAACCCTACAAACTATTTGCTCCCGATAACTGAGATGGTCGCCTCATATAGACCTCATCAGACCTAAATTCTGATTTTGTATTGCAGAAAAGGGCTATACGAGTCATTTATAATCTTTACTTACAGAAAGGTTTCAAAATCATTACTTAAAAAATTCGAAGAAGAAGAAGAGTAAATATTCTAACTGTTATATCTCAATTTATATACGAAAATTTGATGTATGTTGACACACGATATACATACTAGGAACAAACACGATCTCTCTGTGCATGTTACTCGTCTTCACAAAAGTAACAATTCTTTTATGGATCAATGTATACGCTTATATAATAAACTTCCTATGGAAATCAGAAACTTGTCAATAAGTAAATTCAAAGCATTGAATAAGACCAAACTTTGCCGCAAAGCATACAACGAATTTCTGAATACATAGAAGACAAAACAGCTTGGGACTGATCAATAATATATACTTCAATGGTTAATCATTAACATAATCATTATGCCCGTACTGTGCATAAAATAATATGGAATAAGAAACCGGAATACCTCTATGAAAAACTGCATTGGACTAAAGATCTCACCCATAGACACCTTCGCTCTAATTTAATAAATTTACTAACTATGCCAAAACATAAAACAAGTAGATACAGGGGCTGTTTCAAGTTCGCTGCAGATAAGATATGGAATAATCTGCCACCACCTCTTAGGAAAAAAATGACCACACAATGTTTTAAATTAAAATATAAATCCGCTCTTCTAAAGAGACAGCATGCTGCGGAGAACTTGAAACATGCCTACTGGGATTTTCTGATGTTGAAGGACTTTTTTACATTATAAATGGCCCTACATTTAACGACGCTGAAACTATTAACATAAACTACATTGACGCACACAAATACACACACACAAGAGGCAAATAATATCTTAAAAGCAACGTTTATTCTCTTTTTTACAGATTAATGCAATTACCATGTTTTGTTATTATTATTTTAATTCCTTTTGTTGTAATTTTTTTTCCAAATGTCTAGTGAAATTGATTAAATGTACCTATAATAGTAATAAGTAAGTCAGTTGATAATGGGGGAGTCCTCAACTGCCGTAACTGCCGCATAACACCTGAGGGAGGAGGGGGCGACTGAAAAACAGCGCTGCGCGGGATCTTGGTTCCGTGTCAGCAATAGCTGAGTCAATCCCTATTGCCCCATTTAGTTTAAGTTAAATCTTTGTAATAGTTGTAAAGTTTAAGTTGTCAATAAATACATTTTATTGTTATTGTTATTATTATTAATTGTCAAAGTGTAGCTTATCTTGCCAAACAAGACTCTATTTAGTCAAATGTAAGGCAACATACTGGACCTAGCTTTTAGTGCCCATGTTATAAACAAGATGGTCAAAAAAAAGTATTCCAAAGGAAAAAGACAAACCCGCTGAGTTTCTTGCCGGACCTTCTCAGTTGAAGTCATTTTCTGATCCGGTGGTAGTGTAAGATTTTTTTTTTTATAGTATGGACGTAGCAAACGAGCATGCAGCCCACCTGATGGTAAGTGACAACTGCCGCCCATGGACATCTGTAATCAACCCTAGGTAAGATC
>MOOZ01001250.1:25582-43473 GCA_002930495.1 Cecropterus lyciades
TGAGTATGTAATTAACTAAGGATAACGTTGTGGATTGTGGATTTGATATAATTGTGGATCTCATTACTTTATAAAGCCGACATTTTAACTGAAGGTGGTAGAACTCTTTGTGGTTCGACTCCGGAGCCACCACCGCCACACATGTTTCTGCCTAATAACAGCAGTGTTTTGCGCTTTTGTGTTCTGGTCTGAAGGGTGTGGTAAGGGAGACATACTTTTCCGAGGCATTCCATCTTAGTCCTCAGGGGTAGCAACGCATCTGGACCTAACCTTAGGTGAGACTTCTTACCTACGGTTGATTACAGATGTCTATGGGCGGCAGTATCCACTTACCATCAGGTGGGCTGCATGCTCATTTGCTACTTACATAGAATAAAAAAAAAAAAACTGATTGCAACATAGAACGAGGTACTCAAGTCGAGCGTTTTTCATATGAACTTGACGGGCTTATTAACACGAAGTGTTTTTCGGAATGGAAGATCAATGGGTTTTTACCTCCATAATAAGGGTATCAAATAAAATGGTCTATGGAGAAAAATATAACACAAAAAAATAACTTTACTACATTTTTTTTATTTATTAAACATATAAGGTTCCATTGCAATGTTTTCCTGCATTAACAAAATACGCGATTTCTAATACGCACGTTACACAAAATTTGTAGATTTAACAGCAGTGTCTGAGCTATAGGTAACTATAAATCTTAAAATTTTAATTTATTACATATTATAGGTATCAATTCTTTGAAAATAATTATACATTCCCAATGAGCATAAAGGATAATTTTCAACCACATATATTTTCGAATTTACATTCATATACCATCGGCAGCATTACGTTTTGTGATTTTTGCAAACGTGACTCCTAAGTTGTACGGTTCTGAAACCGTAAATACATATCCCCTATAACCACACGCTATTATTGTAAGTTAACTAAATATTGGAGGCCGCCGACAGCCATTAAACTTTTTTCGGATCGTTTATCGTGAGCTAATCCAAGGAGACCTATACAAACATTAAAGGCAGTCCCGAGCAATCAATTTCTTCAATACTTAGCTTTTTATTATTGGCAAATAAAATTTGATAGTTTGACTGAATTTATTACTGAATTTATGTCAAATAGGGTCACTTCATAAATTATATCCTGAACTCATGTAAACGTATCCACCATGTAGTAAAATAACACGCAGCCATGATTAACATAGCTACCTTATTATGTAGTTATGGCATTTATGTTTCAGTTATGGCATAGGAAAGAATGTTGGATGTTGGACTGTGCTTAAGTAGTAGCTATGACGTTTAAGTTTTTTTTTTTATTAACAATTCTTGTGATATAACAGACGGAATGATGGAGAGATGACAGAAAAAAGCGAACCTTCACGTGACATTTGCAATACGAAGGAGTCGCCAATGTTTCGCCTGGTTTGAAGAACATCGCTTCCTTACCAAAATTGGAACATCATGTTACCACACCCAGAATACAGCGCTATTTAATACACTGACATAGGTTTAGCGGTGATGTTGCCAAAATCGGTTCATTAAAGGTACCAAATTCAAACCCGACCGATTTCGATTAATGTTTCCGACAGTCCGATGTATCCCCATGCAACCTATCTACCTTACTAGAATTTAGGTAAAAAGAAATTATTTGGGATATTATAAGGCTTACATTTGGTTATTTTAAAATTAACTATACTATTTGCATTAATATATTCTTACTGATATTATAAATGGAAAAGTTTGTTAGGATGTTTGTGTTTGTTACTCTTTCACGCAAAAAGCTAGTTATTGGATTTCGCTATTTGGCACCTAGATATATTTTTACACATTTAACACATAAGATACTGATTACCGTGGTTAACATGATCAAAGTGGGTGGAGCTGCAGGAATAAGCTAGTTAGGTCAAAATGTTAACTCACACATTTTTACGTTATGTGAATACTTCACGGATATTTGGCATATATTACGGTCAATCCCTATTAAACTGTGGCGACTAAGCCGTAAAGCCTAATAAAATATTGAAGGCAGTCCGGGCAATCAACTTTACCGATACTTAGTTCTTTAATGTCGGCACTAAAGACAATGAATACCGATTAAATATTGGTATTATTTTCTTATCCCACGAACATTACATGCACTGCAATTACAATGAGACATTGCTTCATTGCGACATTGCTTCTGTTTCGAAGGGTAAAACAGATATACCTAATACCACTGAATAAATACATACGAATACAAATTCTTTACCTAACTTTGAACACCACTTGGAATAAAATACACAAATTTACACAATCTGAAATCATTTTGTGATTTCAGATTGTGTAAATTACACACAATAAATATATAAACAACCTATATTTTATACACAATATATATAAACTACATTATATTCACAATATATAATAACAATACAACAATCATATATAAACAAATATCTAGTATATAACAATAATACAAAATAAAAAAGAAATAAATTGCAAAACCGTAAACAAATACATAAATTTCATGAAAATCAAGAACGGTTACGAGTCGCCCGTATCCCTTAGCGAGGGCTTGTAACTAAAATGAAAAGATTACCCCAAAAGTAAAATTATGCCACTGAATAAAAATTTACAAATAAAAATAATGGGTGTATATACATATGTACCGAAGTTTTAATGAAAATGCGTTTGCAAATAAGCAGCTGAGATGTATGATGTATATCTTTATACATTTCTATTATATCTACCTCTGAATAGCAATGCTTCATTCGCTTGATTTTTTGATAGCATGAAAGTAGCAAACGAGCATTCAGCCCACCTGATGGTAAATTGCCTCCTAATTGCCTACTGCCGCCTATGGACATGTGTAATTAACCCTAGGTAAGATCAAAGTCTCACCCAAGGTTAGCCACATGCGTTGCTACCCCTTAGGACTAAGATGGAATGCTTCGGAAAAGTATGTCTCCCTTACCACACCCTTCAGATCAGAACACAAAACTGCTTCCGAAGTGAAACCACAAAGAGTTCTATCACCTTAAATTTAGCTTTTCATTTTAATTAGAAGATGTCCATAGATCAGCCCGCATTTTTAATTATTCTCTGTTTTTATTAAATTTCACTGAAATATTTGTTATAAAGATATATAATGAAGGTATATAATGAAGTTGCATTTACTTGGCATAAACATAAAATGACTCTAAACCATTTACTTATCACGTTATCACTTATAACGCAATGTTATAAAGCACACTTGCTAAAGATTCATTTATTAAGCATTTTTTAATTAGTCAAAATCGTATAAGAAATTACGAGTTATTAACAAATGCGTTAATGGTGTCCTTTAATTAAGTTCGAACGCTGTGTAAATATGTCTGCCATACCACCCACCCTTCAAACCAAAATACAGTGTCACTTAACCCCTATAAGGCAGAAATGAGCATGTACCTTTGGTAGGTTGCAGTACCTTCATGAAATAAAATTTCAATATTAGATAGTAGTATAACTATTATTTAGGCCAATTATCCTATATAAACTAGGTAATGCACTTATGAGTAATCTGTTATATTATTTATGTCTGAGAGTAAAAGCTCCAAACCTACGTATCAATTTCCAGACAATACGATTGGCAATCAACAAGGGACAGTAAATGGAGGGAATTCGTAATCATTCGGTAAAAGCAAATCGAAATACCGGATAATAGACGCGTTTCACCATCATACAAGTGACGAGAAAGAAATATCGTAAATAAGCTTATATAGGGGAACCTGTTGTACCTTGGACAGCGTTGTATCTTTTTTTTTGTAACGAGGGGGAAACCTTCAAAAAGTACCCGATGCCGTGGGAGCAACGCCGGGTTATGTGGGATTTTTACCGCACTAAAATCCCCCCAGTGGCCGTCCTTAGCGCTGCGTGGATGACTCCGAGATCTCCAACGGAACACAACCGGAGTCCTCCGAGCGCGATGCCCCTTACGGGCTCTTACCTGTGAGCGGACGGCAAGCGACCACACATGCCGCCGTCCTTCCCGACGTTGCTTGGCTGGACTGCTCGAGCTCGCTCTCTTGCCACCCACAACCCCGAAAGTCCCCTTTTAGTCGCCTTTTACGACAGGCAGGGGATACCGTAGCCCTGTAGGACAGGACAGAGTTGTATCTAGGACAATCACATTTTCTTTTTAAAAACCGTTTTCTGTGGTATTTAAAACATCATTTGTCCACATTAATGTGAAGTTAGTTGAAACACGCCGGCGCCGTGCGACCACAGTTAAAAAAGGTAATTTATTAAGTTGCAAAAGCGAATATGAATAAATCATTATCACTAATGATATTTAAACAGAATTAATAAAAGAATCTAATAAAAGTGTTTATCTCGATTAGAACGTTGTCTGTCCAAGTAACAATAAACACTGCCCAAGGTACAACTGGTTCGTTGTACCTGCGATTGAACATATTTAAGTTTATCGAGTTCATCTTATGACTTCTGTAATCGACATCATGTAGAGCATAGGTTCTATATGAAATTTTACACACACATGTTCATGGACGACCATCGAGTGTACTTTTATTTATTTATTTCAACACACCAACAGCTTACAAACAATACATTACACCATAAAATTGTACAAATATAATTATTTTCATGGAAGTAAGCCAATAACAGGCGTGCACAACATTGGTACTGCATATACGCGTTATTGCAACTTTATATTTTAATAATAGAAAATAAATTATATATTTGTAAGTTTAGCAGATAGCTTTTGTTTAAAGACAAAAATTGAATCATTAAAGATGTCTATGTCTTCGACTGATGCACTAGTTTGGTTGTATTCGGCGCAGATTCTTGGAAGGGGGGAATTTTGCTACTGAAACTACTACTTTGCTACTGAAATGTTATAAAATAAGGAGTTACAAAGGATACGATATATTTTCAATTTGCTTTTGAATTGTTACTCACTATCAATAAGTTTGTAGCAGTACAATATTTATTAAGCGAAATTCGCTTATCGTTACTCTTTGGTAATGAGACAATTCCGTAAACAAAGAATAAGAAAATGAATATTTTATGCGAAGAATTTCATTCGTATTACGAAACTTTCCGATTCTTACTGCCAAGAATTCGTAATGCGAAAGTAACTGACAGTAAAAACGTCGGGTGTTCTGTGCAGCTTCAAATAGAAACGCAACTCTTTATAAACATTGTAAGCGTTGTAATTCTAGGTAATTTTGTATATCTGCCTGTGAATTTCTGTATTTACTGTACTATAATCAACCATGTATTATGGTGTAGTAAATTAGGTGCCTAAATGTTAGTACTGCTGTAAAACTATTTTTTTTTCTTTGATAACGAGCATTCGCGAAAGCGAGCGTATGTTCTGATCATTATGTGTACCAACTAAAGATAAATACGATACGAGCTTTATATGTTCCATCCTTGAGAATTAAGTGGAAAAGCTTCGTGCGTCTCCCGCTTGGTCGATCCTCATTTGATTGTACAAAAGCGCACCTCACAAAGCAATACTTGGATTGCTCTGTGAAGTGTGCCGTTGTACTCGTTTTAGTGTAGTCTAGTCAGCTAGACCATCAACGCATCTGTGGCCAACCCTCTCTCTCAGGCTCTGAGGATAATTAAATTTGGTCATGGTGTAATCCATACAATTCACTATAAGGTACCTTGTATAGGTACCTTATAGTGAATTATTCTCGTATGGTACTTAATAAAAAAATAACAAAAAAATCAAAAAACCACAAAAAAGCAAAAAAATAATTTCAATATATGTTACTTTCTTACATACACAGTACATAGTCCCGAAGTCGGCGCTCAACATATCTATTTTGTTAAATTACAACGACAAATCTATGTCCTACAAGTAAGTATATGAGCGCTCGCTTAGTTTTAAGTTTTCAATTATGTTCCAACCTAACCTAATCCATCCAATATAAATCACTTCAGCTCAACCTAATCCTATGCCATAAATAAGGCTTGCAGTAGCCTGCATCATCAGATTTGTGGAGTTGAAGGTCAAAATTTTCATCTTATATCTCTGCATAGTAATCTTATTGCATATACGTAAGCAACAAATTGCCAACTTCTATGGTCTAGGTTCGAAGTACCTTTGCATCATCAGGATTGAAAAGTTGAAGGTCCAATTTGACGTGTCATATGTCTGCTTAGCAATATTATTATATATCCGTAAGCACCAAATGGTCAACATCTATGGTTTAGGCCTGCATTACCCCTGCGTCATCAAGATTGAAGAGTTGAAGGCACAATTTTTCCTTGTAGTCTCTGCTTATCAATCACATTATATATCCGTAAGCACCAAATGACTAACTTCTTTGGTTTTGGCTAGCAGTAGTTAGTTTTGATGTAGGGGCATCATCGAGGAGTAAAAGGTCACATTTTTCATTATATCATTTCATCCTAAGTACCAAATATTCATTTAAAGTTTCATGATAATCGGATCGGTAGAAGCGGAGTTATTCGTCTATTTGTCCCGCACACATTAAATGCAAATTTAAGACTTATGTGGTTTTCTTATGAATACCTTTGTCAGAATTAAACCAAATTAAAATGGGACCCCTGGGAAGCACCAGCTTTCAAATAAAAAAAAAAATCGGTCCACCCAGTCGAAACTATCGAAGGTTCAAACATAAAAAAATACAGTCGATTTGAAAACTTTCATCCTTCGTTTCCTTTTTTTGGGAATGGGCTAAAAAAAAGAAAGTAATGAATTACCAACGACAAAGTTAGTGAGAGATCCGTGCCTAGAATAAGTTAAATGTGTTGCAAATGAGTAAAATGAAGCTGGCGACCACCAGTGTTTACAGGGGATGATGTGGCAACTTCCTAGAAATCTTCATCTCTCTATTGACTGAAACTAGTTTTCCGAATCACACTATCAAAATATTCTTAGCATCCATATATACATATAAGCTTCGAGTAGAGACGGAACACGGCGACAACCTAAACATGATCACATCGCCTGGTGAGAGATCTCCTTTGCCAAAATTACAAACACATGGTCATTAAAATATTAAGTTATGAGTAACTATATTTATTGATTTACGTTTCCATCAAATAATTATAGGTCGTTAACGGTCTGCTTGTTATCTGTGATCAATGGTTTGGAAGACTACACATTTGAAGTCAGGATTTCGTGCTGAAATATGTTTGCATCCTTTAAGGGTTGAACGATTACATATATATCAATAAACATAATTTTATTAATTTAGTATAATAACATTTCTTATTAATATACAGTTGTTGTACTTGGATGTATAGCATAGTAGACCTCTTGTGGGAAGACTACCAAGCTCATCCGAATGACGTAAGTATAAGTTGCTGAAACTTTCTTTATAATGTAGTTTCTAAGTCTTCTAAAAAGTAAAAGACCTGGAGAATTCTTAATCACACTCCAATGCCGATGGATGAAGAAAGTTATGTATAAGCCGGTGTTGTATATTTTAAACCACCTGTTTAGTTTTCCATCAGCCTTTGAGGTTCATCTAGGTATACTACCGGTGAAGCTATTAAAATATTATATTATAACTACACTATATGCATATGTGTGATATTTAGGAAGATTTATTGTTTTTAATTAAATGTGAGAGCCACTCAAGATGTGTATTTCCAATTTTCATATCCGATATACGATGGGAAACTTAATTTTTAAATGCTTATTTCTCATAAACGTCACAACTTTAAATTTATTTTAATTTTAGTATAAATCTACTTTTTAGACACGAAAAAAGTTGCTAACATAAAAGCTGTTATAATCCTAGCGAAGCTGCCGACGACTAATACAATCACGTCAACCTTCAGTTTCTTAGTCCGGATGATTGATCTCGTGCAGAGGCAGTCATTAACGTAGGTCGCTTTGACCGATTGCCTTTATGTTATCTGTGAAATCTTTTGTTCGCTGATATTACGATTTTTGCAAAGGGGTCACGATCTAATACCATGTATATACGATTGTAAATTATTATTACGTTCAGTAGCAACCCCGTTGTATTTGGTGGCAACACGGCTGTAAAAATTTCTGCCGTAAAAGACAGTGTTAAGCGCAACGAGTAATAATCATATGTGGCTGACCTCAAGATCTCGATTTTTTCAAACTTTTTAGTAATGTAGACATACTACGGCGGTCACTACGTTTCATGCTCGTTTGATGCTTACTCAATTTACACGGCGTCTAAAATTAGGCAAAAGAAAACAAGGTTTCTAAAATGAAAGAGATAGTTAAAACTTACATTCAATGAACTAAAAATAAGCAAAAATAATTCGTTATAAAATATATATAATTTGAACACCAATATCAATAGACCCGCCAGTAGTGAACGTCGACTTGTAATTGAATATTACAAAACTCATATATTTTCAGTATGTGTTTAACTAATAATAATTTATATGTCACAGAACTATAAAGTTTTGTAACTTAATTTGTGTAACAAAACAAACATTTACATGAAGTACATCTGGTTATCGTATAATAATTGTATTAACAAACAAACATTCCTTACACATAGTTAAAGTTTGCAAAATTCATATTGTTTCGCGCCGCGTCGCGATTGTCACACATCGCTCTTAACTATGTTTATAGTTGCTTCGTGATCGAGTTTTATGTAACCACTTGTGTGATGTTTCGAACACACCTACATTCGCACATACCGATATCTGATTTACCCGAGTCGCAAGTCCATTAATTGAGGTGATTAACGGAGTAGTCGTTTAGTAGGTAAGCCGAGTCTATTATGACATTAAGCCTGTCCTAAAAATACATTCTTTTTAAATTGTAACTGAACATAATTCTGATCTGACATTACAAAGTTTCCTAGATCAATCTCAAGATTTACAGAAATCTAAATAATTAAGTTACATTCCTGTTCTGGGTGCTTGTGTTCATGACATTCACGAACGACATACTAGTAGGGCTTATGTAAAGCAGCATTGTTTATTAAATTTAAATCAGGTAGGTATAAGCCATGTCTCATTGCGACGACTTATCATCTCAACACAGTTCCAAAGTTTGTAAGCCTTGTTCATGATATTCGTATTTGTATTTAATTCATGTTCTTGAAACTCTGTTTCTCTCTCTGCATACATGCTTCACTGATGTGGAATTCGTTTAAAGTTGGGATGAGCACGTTTTCACGTCATTACTACAACTACTTGAGATTAGGGAAAAAGATAAGAGAGACCTTTTAATTTTACGCTTTGTCACGGGGAAACGACAGGTTAATCGCTTGGAATTGCAATCTTTGCTCTTAAAACATAAATTAATATATCGTTCATTTTATTTTTCGTACGTTTTATATTATTGAAACATCTCCGTGTCGGTGATGAATTAAAAAAATGTGTAAAATTCACGAAGCGCGCATGGACAGCTTGGCGGTCTATGGCCTAAACTCTTTCTTTCTTTTCACGACGACCCGCATGGTGGAGCGGTCACCATACCGGTCTGACACACAGTGGGTCCCGGGTTCGATCCCCGGCCAGACAGACATCTGAACGATGAGTTTAGATTTCTGTTCTGGGTCTGGGTGTTTATGTATTCATCTTTGTGTATCCATGGCACCTATGGTACAGGAGAAAATCCTAATGTGGGGCTATGAGTGTAGAAAGCGTTTATGTTTATTTTTATGTTTCTTTCTTACTCTAAAAAGGAATTCGCCTAGCTGTGGATAAGAATGTAGTATTTATTAAAAGTATACCACTGACTGATACTTCTATACAATAGTTACTTATACTTATGACAACGCAGTTGAATAAGAAGTATTTTTTGTTAAAACTAATCAGGGGCCGTACAGGATGGACAGTGGGAAACTATTTTAACTCATCCATGAATGAAAGTAAACTGGAAACATATTGCCTATTATTTTAATGAACACTACAAAAATATATAAATTAGATATTAAATCTTACATTCGTTTTAATTATCACTAACTAAGTATACTGTTGTCTAAACCAATGAGTCTTCAAATCCATATATTGAACAAATTATTAACAATATTCCTTAGATTTTACAGAAATCAGAAGCTTGGAAAGAATTAAATTCAGCCACTTAAGGAATGAAAACTTGTTAAATATAATCTTAAAACATGAAAACATAAAACAAAAATGGAGACATAATTTAAAACAGACAAACTGACAAAACTAAGTCGACGCGTACGAACTTTGGCATCGCGACGATAACTAGACGTTATTACGCGTTGCTCATCATTGCGTCGAATGTTATTTAAATTAACGTTCTCGTCCATTTACGTAAGTTTTTATTGAGTGTTATTTGTAAAGCAGATTGTAATTAACGCTTTGTTTACATTTTTGTTATGGTATTTTTCTTTTTTAATATTTTACGCTTCTTTTCATATTTGTAGTTGTATCAACTTATTACAATTTTGGGACTTATATTAATTAATATTATATATATTTTTTGTTGTTTTCTTCGTTTCAAAGTTTGCCAGGTGAATAAATTTTAACACAAACTGTAAATATAACAATGGTACCTTTTTTAAAGTTAAAAGTTACTTTAAGCTTTAATTATGATTACTTATTGAGGTTATGAAAACATATTATTAGAAAACAAAAAGAAACATTATAAAAAAATCTTTTTATCAATACCTACAGTCGCGTAAAATACAAAATACAAATTGAACAGATATTCGCAAATAGTCCGAAGGCCCTGTCACTTGACCCTCTTTAAACTTAGTTACGAGGTTCGGCAAACTTTGGAAGGTTCTAGGTATATAAGTAAATATTTCAGAGGAAATTTCAGAACGGCTTTAGCGGAATATTTTATCAATTTATATTAAGTATATTATATTTTATAAGTATTATTTTAATACGTCTATATCACAATTATCTTACAACAAGGATATTAATAAAATTATCAATCATTCCCCTGTCAAATCCACATCACTTTACGTAAGGACCAAATTGTCAAGTTGGGACTTTGTAGAATTACTCTATAATTATAAAGGCTAATATTACAGAGAGGCAGTTGCTATAATAATATGCATGTAGGACACAGTTGAGTGCCTTCTAACTCGTGTACTCTACTCCGTGTACCCTTAAACCTAAAAAACTAACTTAAAAAAAAAGAATTGGAAAATTCGTTATATTTCTCTCTGTATATAAGTGATTCACATATATATAAAATTGTACCAATATTAAAAATAAAGTAAAACACCAAGTTCTATTAAATTGGGAAAATATTTACGATCCTAATTATGTTTAAACATTTTTTTAACGACTAGTTGCTGAACTAAAATTGATTAATGCTTCAATGCTGCATTCTATTACATGATTTTGATCATTACTATAATTAAAATATAAAAAAACATAGAATGAAAATCATTCTCCTGTCAAATCCGAACCACTTTACGCAAGGAACGAATTGAGCGACATTCGCAAATAGCCAGTCCGCTGTCACTTGACCCTCTAAAGAGTTATTTGCGAAGTTCGGCAAACTTCGTAGGGTTAGAAGTGTATGAGAGTAAATATTACCAGCACGCAGATATTACTAACATTCTGTTTTTAGAGATTTTTATTTTTATGTAACTGGATGTTTTAATCTGTGTAAGCAAGGTTGTATAATATCGAAAAATCCTAGATATACATATATATTGAGATATAATTTTTATTTTTTGTTTATCATTTACATAGTATATTACCAAATTACTCCTCTGCTATTTTTCTGTCTGTAATACTTATCTAATGTCTAATGTCTATCTAATTCTTTCTCTAAAACACGCAACAGATTTTTAGACAGAACGTTATATTTAAAACTGGTAGAAGCCCCTATGGTTTGACTCCGGAAGCAGCACCGCTCTGCTCAAAAACAGCAGTGTTAAGCGCTGCTGTGTTTTGAGCATAAGGGTGTGGTGAGATAGACATACATCTCCGAGGCTTACCAACCTAGTCCTCAGGAGTAGCAACGCACCTTTGGGTAATACGCAACTTCAGGTAAAACTCTCATCAGGTAAGACTCTAATGTGCTCACTGCTTTTATGAACATCACAATATATATAGGCAAAACTATTATTATTTATTATTTGTGCATAAAAGTACGACTGCATGATTTATTCTGTAGTAACAGACACTTTGCCGCGATATACTTGTTGTACGATCCTAGATATTAATGTTGGAGCGATACTACGTATTATGTAAGGATAAGAAAACGTGCGTGCATACGATGAAATATATGTATATTTTATGAATATTCAATCAAACGAGCATTAAACCCACGTAATGGTCGCAGCCACTAAAGGGATTTAGATCTAAATAGAATTGGAGTTTCATATGAAGTATTTATTATCCGTTTCTATCTAGTTTTATACATAACTAAATAATTACTAACTACTCTATTTTTGGCGCTGAACAGTATTTTTAAGGAACTTATTTACTATACTTGTGTAATAATATAAATAAGTTATTGAATATATTTAATTCCTAAACGTTTCATCATGAAAAATAGGAAATGAAAAGATGCTCCTTAATCTTTTTAAATTTAGAATATCTTTTACATGTTAAGAAGTCATGCAAAATGAGTACAGACCATCGATAATAAAGATTCTGTAGTTGAATGTTTTTGTGCACAAACAGCATACACATTCTAGACTCCAAAATCTAGCTATCAAACGATTGAAATGCAAAGCCGTATTAATTTGGACCTGTGAGTGTTCCTCGGAAACAGACAATTTGTTCCCTAACGTAGTTATTTGCCAATGAATATTCAATTCTTTCAAAATTTTGATCGAAGTTTAGAAGCGTATTTAAACTTTTTAACGCATTTTGTAAATTAGGAGCGGAATAAAATTGATTTTTATTGTATTGTTTACGCGATTCATGAACCGATGATGCGAGATGCAAGAGTCTACTCTCGTCTACCCATAAAAGGATAACACAGTAGTCCTTAACAATGATGAAATAAAACATAAACAGGTCTAACGCTAATATCATCGAGGTGGATACACGAATAGTAAGACCATTCCTGGAATCATTTCGATGACGCCATAAGTCTAATCTACAAACTAAACTTTTAATCTTCAGAATTTCTATTATTTAAAATTCATTCAATAATGGCACATTTAATTACTTGCCGCAGTGATTATTGATATGTACAACAATTCGCAAGTGATATAAATTGCCAATATAAATATGTTCTCGTATTGCGACATATTTCTTGTCTTTTATATTATATCTTAAATTTGATTATGTAAACAAATAAAAGGAAAGGTTTCTACGCATTCACTTTTAACGTACAACATATAATATATACATATAAGTTGATAATATAGGTACAAGCCAGTTTAAAAACGGATTAAATTGTCGTAAAACCGGTAACATATACATATCAGAGTTTTTGCAACATTTTCATTTACTTATTAGTCAAAGCGTAATGTTAAATAGCCGGAAGCCTTCCTGGATAAATTTACTATTCAACACAAAAATATTTTTTCTATTTCCGCCAGTAGTTCCTGAGATTAGCGCATTCGACCAAACAAATAAACTCTACTGCTTTATAATATTAGTATAGATATTATTATTATATCTTCACTGGTCTTCTTAGGGTTAAAATATAGTCGAAGCGAAACAAAATAGAGTTTACGGACTATCAATATTTGACATTCAAACCTAATAAATAATTTTCTAATGCATGAGATGATTAATGTGTAATGTACACATGAAACTTTGAAAAAATGAAAGTGGCGCACCTAGAATTTGATTATTTCAGTGTGAGAAGTCAAATGGCATAAGCAGATAGAAATTCAGCCCCAGAACATTGTACTCGTACAACAATTTTGCACCAAAACTGTTGATCTAATCAATAGTGCAAACAAATTTGCGGTGTCTAGCGCATATTGTGCAGTTGGAAACTGACAACTGTTTGCATTCAAGCAACTTTACCCCTCTTCACCCTCAAAATAATACAAATTAAATCTCTAAGTGGTATTTGAAAAGTCCTTTATATAATCCTTTATCCTGTTAATTTGTTATAATCTTTATGTTTCAAGATAGCCCTTCGTGAAATAATATTTTCCTGCCAGTTATTTACTTCTATTTAGGAACAATAGTTATCTAAACAAATTTCTATATCATAAAAATATCCTAGTTACCTATGAACCTATGAGCCTATATAACGTATGAGCCTTTACAGACTCACTGCTGGACAAAGACCTCTCCTTTTTGAGAAAGGAGGCTTTTTGCGAATTGTCTTCACTCCTGACATTGGTGACAGTAGTGAACGTTGACAATTGAAAGTATGACACTGCCCCAGACAATAATAACATTATGTTGAAATACCAGGCACTTCAATTATATTTATTTGTATATCATTAGAGCATCGTTTCTCAAGTTAGTTCACCAAATAGACTAGTGGTCTTCTGATACCATTTCAATCTACAGTTCAAACAGAATGTTCCGCCTAGCAGTTCTATGCAAACAGTTGCCAATGCAGCACACAAAGCTTATAAAATTACAAAATAAATATTGATATAGTTTGGTTTTAAGATGGAAATACGTTTGAAGGTGATAAGATCGCTAGCTTGATTTATTAGTTACCTAGATAATATATAGTTCAGTATGGTTCTATCCAGGGTCGCCACAAAATTTGATGAAGGTGTAGGACAAGAATTTCTAATTAGAATTTGTTAGATTTTCCTAAGAGGGAGGGTGGAATCCAGACTCCCTGACCCACTCGTCTCTTACGGCCATGTCTACATGTTAATCTATATTAGAATTACTCCTCATTTCATAAAGGGAGTTTGTCATTGTCCTTTGCTGCCTCAGTCATCCTAAGTATGCTAATGCTTCACTCAGCAACTTGACGAAAAGGTCGCGTCACCTCGTTAAAACTGAAAGTAAATTTATGTAGCTAAATAAGCAAATTTATACGCCCTTAAGGGACTAGCAGTTGATACCAACGATTAAATTTACGGAGACAGCTAAAAATATATTTCTAGAACCGTATTTGAGTCTGTTTCGCAGACATTTATTTGTTTTAGTTTAAGTCTATAAACGTGATAATATTTGTAAGAGGTATACAAAGGACCTATACTTATAAAGAAAAAATATTTTAGTAGACTGATCCTGTAAGCTATGTTTATCATAAAATAATAATAATAATATCGCTTTAGATTACATGACACAGGAAAATTTCTAGTGTCATAGATGCCATAGACATACAAAGATGAATACACAAACGCCCAGACCCAGAAATGATGTAGATTCATCAAACATACATCATTTTTGTCGGGTATTAAATCCGGAATCTACTGCATTTCAGCCCGTTACGGTCACTGCACCACCGTGCAAACGATAAATAAATTCGAACATCAACAAAAATCCTACCTGAGTTTCGTCACTCGTGTCTTATTTTGAGTACTAGTGTAACATGGGTATTAGTATATCTTAAAGTGCGTATAAATGCGTCTTTACACTAGAAAACAGTAGCTTTGCAATTTCATAAATAGAAATTAATTAAAATATAACAAAAAAAAAAAGAGTGATAGCCCAACGGTTGAAACTTCCGTCTTTCAATCGAGGGTCCGAAGTTCAAATCCCTGCACACCTGCACACCTGAGAGTTCTATTAAAAAAAGAGTTCTCAAAGGTGTGTGAAGTCCACCAATTCGCACTTTGCCTGCGCGGTGGACTATGGCCTAAAACACTCTCATTCTGAGATACCCGTGCCCAGCAGTGGAACAATAATGGGTTGATGATGATTTGATATAATAAAATGGAAGAAAGAATAGTTGAAAAACTCATACATAAATACATGATTAAGCCAAGTTCTTCACGAAGAAATTACAGTCATAAATTACCCCAATGAGAATAATTCGGGATACCATAATGTTGTACATCATATTGCATTTAATTTTCATACAATAGTATGCTAACGACGCACGCTTTGGGAATATAAATAAGCAAATACCTAACGTTGGAAGAGCAATACAATATCTGTGGATAAGGCTGCCAAAAATGAAAGTTTAGAAAAACCTCGTTTTAATAAACATTATCAATATCTGGGGAAGTTTAATGTGAAATCAGTAACGGTGATTGTTTTTCATGCATTTGATGTAGTAAACGAGTGTTCAGTATATCTGAAATCAATCATGGATCGCTACTGTCGAGGATTCAGAGGGTCAAAATGAAACGCAACACTGCTTCGTGCTAGAAATAGGTGTTGCAATGGTACTGCCCCGACTGAACTATTCGTACCTTGAAAACTTACTATATGTAGCGTCTATAATATACCGTATAAAATGTCATCGTTGCTTTTTCTGCTACTTCATAGAACTGTTAATTAAAATTGTCTATTCTGTCTAAGCTTTATAAGACCGAGATAAACATATTACATGGCCATTCATAACTAAAAAGTATGGAACTGATGAAAAGGTAACTTTGGCGCAAGATTAAAACTAAAGATATTATTCTGTGGACTTTTATATGTTAATATTATTTTATCTAATATTATGAAGGCAACAGTTTTAAAATAAATTGAAGTTTGTTAACCTTTTACGCAACAAGTACTGATTGAATTTGGATGAAATTTGACACACAGATAGTTCTTGACCTGGATTAACACATACCGTTAACCGTGGCATACGTGACTTAAGCGGGCGGCGCTGCGGGAATAAGCTTAAAATTAATTCAATTAAACGCTTTCTACACTCATAGCCCCACAGTAGGATTTTCTCCTGTGTCGTGGGTGCCATGGACACACAAAGGCAAATACACAAACACCCAGACCCAGAACAGAAATCTAAACTCATCAGTCAGATGTCTGTCTGGCCGGGGATCGAACCCGGGACCCACTGCGTGTCAGACCAGTAGGGTGAACGATCCACCGCGTGGGTCGTAGTATGTATATAAGCTAGTATTTATAATATGAGCAATCGGTGTCAACGGAGCGAAACTCTATGATTACAGCGAAGCTCCCCTTCCTAGGGGTAAAATGTAGAATACAAAATGATATTTTTAACTAGGGGATCGTTTAGAAAAAAATATATAAATGAAGTATGTGAAGTAGGGAATTTATAATTTTATTGTTCAAATGTTATCTTCGTAATTACCCATCGTAGCTAAAGATATTTTGTTTTCGTCAGAAACATATTAATTTACTGTAAAGTTACATTACCTAAAAAAAAAGAAATTCTCAAAAGTCACGGAGAAGATTTTAGTGATGTAGACCACATCACTATAATCTTCTCCGTGAGATCTAGTGCTATCGATATATACATATATCGATAGATAGCAATACAACAATTTCTAAAAGATCTCTTAGAAATATCGAAAGATCCGAAATGTTTTACTCAGCCCGCTTAAATTGTAATGGAACACGGAACAACACGCTTGCTTGAGGCCAATTTCTGCCAGCTTACAGGGATGGGCTACTATGGATTCGGATTACATGAGTGTAATATTTAAAAGCGTCCTATTTTGGTACTAGAGCGGATCATCGTGATTAATGTTGACAAAGGTATTTACGTGTATCTAATTGAGTTATGTGACCTTTGGGATTGAACTAATGGTCCTCGAATCCTAGTGAGTGTTGCCTTAATCCACTCATAGCGGCGTACAGATTATACGCTTAACGCTAACCAATCGATATAAGTGGTAGCAATTAAATTTATTACTAGCTAGCTACTTGACACGTAATCTATAAGAAAGATAAACTAAATGGTGCTTCCAGAAAGAAATGAAATATTATTATTAATATTCACTCGATAGTTCAAAAGTGGGAGTTAATTTGAGTGAACGAATATATATAATAAATATAATATATATTTGTGGTTCGACTCCGGAAACACCACCGCCACACCTATTTCTGCCTAATAACAGCAGTGTAGCGCTGCTGTGTTCTGGTCTGAAGAGTGTGGTAAGGGAGACATACTTTTCCGAGGCATTCCAT
>MOOZ01001250.1:79581-96701 GCA_002930495.1 Cecropterus lyciades
CTATGAACGGATTATGCAAAACATCTCAACAAAGACAACTGACGATGAGCAGCTAAATCCCATTCGCAAACTTCGGCCGCATCCCAAAGAGCAAAAACAAGAGAAATTATCGCTGTCAACCATCAGACAGGAGACTCTCTGTCATTGAGTCTCACAGGAGTAGCGTGCCTCAAAACAATTAATAAATTAATCCATAGGGCTCTATATCTGCCAATCGTAAAAGGTCTCCCTACAAATAAGTATCCGCATTAATTCAGTACCGCGTCGTATTGCAAATTCAGCAGTAACTGTCTCTCTGTTCTCAGAGCTTATATATAGCCCTTTTTGTACAACTATCGAAAGGGAAAGGTCCGGATTAAAATCGCCTATGCAAAGAGTACAATAAAAAATATGTATCTGTCATGCTATAAATATTTATTTATTTATACAGCTTTACGTGCATAGTGATTGCGCGAAATTTCGCTTGTTTTACTTCTTTTAAAATATTTCATCCCTTTTGCCATAAAAATATGTCATAAAGATTTATTTAAAATGATTCGACAATGCAAACAACATGCGCACTATCAGCATATCTCAATCTAACACTTCATCATTTGAAGGGTTTTATAAGATCGAAGAGTGCTTCAAGTTTGCCCTGGATTATAATAATGCTAAAGGGTAGATTAGATAAATTGAGATGTAAGGTCACTAATAATCAACTTTTGCACTTTACATTTTTAATATATTTTATTAGAGGACAGTATTATTTTACTTAAGTTAATTTTGATTGAATTTAATATGAATCTGGTTTTGTCTGCAGCTGTTGGTCCTGTCTGCGCTGATCATATCGACCACGTGCATGGTGCTTCATCAAGTGCCTGTGCCCATTTACCTCGCCGCTCAGTATCCTGAACCAAACTACAACTTCGCGTATGAAGTAAATGATGCACATACAGGTGACATCAAGAGCCAACACGAGAGCCGGCGAGGTGATATCGTCCTAGGACAATACTCTCTAGTCCAACCCGACGGAGTCAGGCGAACTGTGGACTACAGGGCCGATGATCACTCTGGCTTTCTTGCGACCGTCAAGAATCAGAGACGCCCAGTGTCCCAGCACACGAACAACCAGTACAACATTCACGAAGAAACCACCAGGACTCCCAACACGGGAGCCCCAGCCACTCAAGGATGGCCCCAGAGTACCTCGACCACAACCGCTCGACCGGTTGCCGTCTCCCGAACCTCAGTGATCCACCAATCGTTCTCCAACATCCACAATCCCTGGATCTAACTCTGAGTCTACCTATATTCCGCCTGATGCGGAAAGAAGAACACGACGAAACGGACACCGAATTGAATTCCGATAAGATTCAATTTGCATTTATATCATAAGCGGTTAGTTAGTACCTGTACTACATAGTAGGTGAATAATAAGACGTAATTGGTGACCGGACCAGACAGCCTTGTTGATCGGAGCCGATTATAACTAATAGCAGGGGAAATTGACTAAGTACTTCGACGAATGCAATCCGGTTCCATGATATAACTAATGTTTTTATGTAGGTAGATATTTCTATTATTTGGTATGTATCAATAAATGTGAGCAATGGAATTCTCTTTTTATTTTCCTCGTTGCACAAAATCACACCTTTGTCCAATTGCTACTATTACAGCGTGAATGTTCAATGTCGTATAATATTTTAGTGGTAGATTGTGGATACAACTTATTCTGAAGGTCGCAAGTTTATCCGGCAATCAATTAAGGCATTACGGAGAGCGTTGAGTAGTAAACATACAATCGATATTACAGAACGACATTTCGCTCGGTGCATCGCCCTAACGAACTTGACTTTTAGACGTTTCCTGAATTTCTTCGCAAACAAACGAGTTAAAGTAGAACTGGAACAATATTCGATGATATAAAAACAGCGTGAAGATCTGAGTAAAGCATCAGATTCACTAGTTCCATCGACGTAGTCACAACATCTCTCATCCCCCTTCAAAATGGTTGTGAAGGTAAATATCTATTAGCATATGTAACATTATCTCAAATTGTACTTATTTATTTTATTCTTTTCTAGTAATTTATAAATTATGGATGGGTTAAGTCACAGTAATCAATATACATACATACAAACTCCACTAAGATTTAAGTCCTAATATTTTCACCACTTATGTAGTCACTCCTGTTTGTTAACGTTAAAGTTTATCATAGACCAGAACCGTATATAAATATATAAAACCGACATGGTTTTTGGTCTGTTGTATGACAAAATCAGTCAATCTAAACGCTGGACACATTTTATTTCTCGTTCACATTATAATCATGCACGATAGACCTCTAATTTTATTCACATAAAATCTTATGTACCTATATTATCAATGCATTCCACAGTACATAGCAACAACTTTCGTTATCAGCCCATTCCATTGTTTGTCAATGCAAATGGCTTTAATCGATAATTCCAATAGTTCAGCTGGCCCTATAGAAACACTTGACATTCTCTAGCTATGTAACCGCTCGTGTTGACCATTCCCATTTCATTATCATGCAATTCACATGACCTTTGCAATAAGTTCCAGTTAATACATCTTATGTTTATAGTTCCATGTCAACATAAGTCTTAATCAACTTCACTCGTAATTACTGGAATAAAATATAGACAAATAAACTGGAATGATTGGTTAAAACAAAGCCAAAAAATGTTTAAAATTTTGTGATAAAAAATGGATGTAGAACTTTAAAAGGTCTAATGCGTCATTAGAAATACTCGTACATTTGAATATAATTCCAATGCATAACAAGTCCGTAAGCTTTTATACATTAATTGCAATATAGATGAAGCAAATAAAGACGCAAATGTAATCAACCAAAAATGTATTTTCAAACAAACATTTGTTTACAGTTCGTCGTTTTCTTCGCCCTCGTGGCCGCCGCCAGCGCAGCTGACTTCTCCAGCTTCTCGTACGGCGTGGCGGACCCCTACACCGGTGACTTCAAGCACCAGTTCGAGAACCGCGCCGGGGACAACGTGAACGGCCAGTACTCGCTGCTGGAGTCTGATGGTACCCGCCGCACCGTGGACTACGCCGCCGGTGCTGAGGGTTTCAACGCTGTTGTCCGCAAAGACCCCGCGCTGCTTTCTGCACCCCTCGCGTACGCTGCCCCCTACCCCTACACCCCCTACGCCCGGTTCGGTGCCCTCGGATACGCTGCTCCCTACATCTACCCCCGCTACTACTAAATGACCACGGCCTTGTCTACTTTTACCTACATGTAAATAATGAGTCTGTAAATAAAATATAACATACGTTTCACTATTACTCTCTTTTAATTTAACGAACTCATCATCAAACTCCATAGAATATCTGTTTAATAAAAAAATAATAATATAAAATAATATTCATAATGCATTGAGCAAATGATGTTGTATTAACAGAATTATATTATAACTTTAAGTTAAATTATAGGTAAAAAGTAACTTACAGCTTATTCAATTGAAATATTGCAAATAACATTAATTAATTTTTAAATGTTAATAATATGAATAACGCCATACTTAGGTATCGTAATTTTGGCAAGTCACCTATAGACATTTATAAATTGCATATCGTATGATTCATATATGCATCTCGTGTCTTTGAATATATTATGACATAATTCAAACCTGTTTCTAACGTCCCTGCGAGGTGTAGATATTTGTTAACATTTCTTTCAATACATATAATATTATTATATTAATTTGTTTGCATTTAATTACCTGTGGTATCTGACTACTATGTAATAATCAATTAGAGTGTATACTCTAATATTATTTACCTTCGACTGATGTAAGAAACGTGACGGAATTTAAATGTAAGTAAGGTCGAAGTACAATTAAAAATGTATCAGTACTCTATATCTATACGTAAAATAAATCTGTAGGTGTAATCGATTCCTGTACTTGGAATATATTTAGGAGAAAACTGTTTGTCTGTTTGTCTGTGCGTTTGTGCACGCTAATCTCAGGAACGGCTGATTCGATTTGAATGCGACTTTCACTGATGTATTGTAGTAAGCTTCACTTAACATTTAGTGTTTGTTTTATATGAATCGGTTTGTAAATAAAAAAATTGTGTCAATTTAAAAATTACGATAAATTTGTTGTTTGTTCGATATAATTGTTAATAAGTATTGTATTGGTTGAAACTAATCATAATTATTATGGTTTGTAAAATTACGACAGTAAAAAGATTATAAATTGGGATTTTAGAAAAATAAGAATTTCAGATATGATTAATCGTATTAAGTAGGGTTAACTTTATATAAGACACTTTCGTATTTTTTTAAACAATAAATATTTTGTTAGGTTTTTAAGGTTCCGTAGCCAAATGGTAAAACTCGGAACCCTTCTAGATTCGTCATGTCTGTCTGTCTGTATGTCACAGGCACTTCATTCGGAAACTATTAAGACTACAAAGTTGAAACTTGGTAGGTAAGTGTATTCTGTAAATCGCTTTGGGAATTATGTACAAAAAAAATATATTAAATTTAGGGGGTCATTTCATTCATTGAAATTTAAAAAAAACATATTAGCTACACGTGTGGGGTGTTATAGAAAAGTCTTGTATACGTAAATTATTTTTTATCTACGTCGATTGTTTGAGAGATAAGCTCTTTCAAAGCGGTAAAATATGTCCCTCCCCGAACAGTTAATAACAAATTTAAATTAATTAAGGGGGGCTCCATACACCAAACGTATATGCTTTTTTGCTCGAAATTAATAACGGCAACAGGTAGAAGCTTAAAATATTCACAAAATGTTTCGCTATATATTCACTTTAAAAATCAATAATTAAATTAAAATAAATATTTAAGAGGGAGACCTCTTACCTGAAACCAAACCCGAAGCCAATGCCAAGTCCTACTTGCACTTGGCCTGTTTTTTAATTGCCCTTGCATAAATTCTTAGCCTTCAAACATTATCTGTCTTTGTGTTATGTATTCTCTCTCATTTTCATTGTCTTTATTTTCGCAATGATTAAAATATGATTATATACATTCATGGATTGAATCCTGACTTACACGACGTTTAAAAAGAATCCAATCCCGGAAATAAGTAGAATATATAAGTTAAATATCTGCAAAAATAATAAAGATAAACGACGTGGATGAAGCCACATACAAAAGCACGTACTAACATCACATTGTAAATTAGGTAAAGATAACATGATTTTAATTAATCAGCCTTATTAATAGTACTAATTTATTTACTTACGAAGCAAGGTCATCTGTTAAGCAACTACTCATACCCGCGGAGCTGCTTGGGCTTTGCGTATGTAATTTTCTATGTAGGTAAAACATTTGGTCAGTTTTAAATACTGACCAAATGTTTTACCAGTTTTAATCTATACTAAATTTCGGCTACCACTGTAAATATTCGCCGCTGCGTGTCACTTCTTCTGATATCAACTAAAAGTGATACCTGTAATACTTAGAGTATTAGTATTAGTCCTTCTCTATCTACTAAATCGACCTAACGAATTCCTGTATTTCAATCACGTAATGTATGAAATTACTTCACTAGACGTTTCAAACGATGCTTCAAGCATATTATTGAATATTACCTAAAATATTTACTATAGGATTTAGAATTACGTAGTTTAATTTCAGAACTAGCGCTGTAATAAGTCATAGAATTAAACCAACTATGAAACATAAAATAATTACGAAATAGTAGAAGAAACCATAAGATTATAACATTAGTCTTTAGTATTACAAGAAATACCTATATTACCTTTACTAATACGCATTGGTAAAGGTAAGCTCCAGCTGTTCCAAATGGTGGAAGTGACCAGTGCTCAGCTTAATGAGGATTAAAGTTAATTACAAAAACCAGAATAATGGCGTTTACTCTGAACTATATTCATAGAGAATATATATATCCCCATTTATCATCGCGTTTGTTTTAGGTTGGAGCGGACAATTAGAGATGACTTCGGTCACCGAGCAATGGCAATTCGGTAGCTGTAATCGAATACAGCCCATTTCCTACGACCGATCTAATGTAAAACTCGTTACGGTTGAACCGTATGCGGCCGATCCATTCGGTAAACGCACCATGCATTTAGATATCCATCGTATTTGTGTATCCATCGTACCCTTGTCACAGGAAATCCTAGTGTAGTGTAGAAGCATCGCTGTCTGATTGTAAAAAAGACAATATATTAATTACGTACATTTTAAACTTGTTAGTTATTTTATTTTTTATAATATGGAAGTAGCAAATGAGCACGCAGCCCACCGGATGGTAAGTGGCCACTGCCGTCCATGGACACCCGTAAACAACCTTAGGTAAGATCAAAGTCTCACCTAAGGTTAACCACAAATGCGTTGCTACCCCTGAGGACTAAGATGAAATGCCTCGGAAAGAATGTCTCCCTTACCACACCCTTCAGACCAGAACACAACAGCGCATAACACTGCTATTATTAGGCAGAAATAGATGTGGGGGTGGTGCTTCCGAAGTCGGACCACAAAGAGTTCTACCACCTTCAAAATTAAAATAAATTTAAATTTAAATAGTTGATGATAAATTTAGATAGTGGATCTATTAGTAGTTAGTTCCTCTTCGGTGGACCCATCACCACATTCACTGTGTTTCGTTATTCTTCCTTAAAAGCTTCAATACAGCTACCGCTTATTATACCTACTACATTTTTTTGTATAAAAAATCGTCAGTCTAAGCCTACATTTATAACACAAAAAACATCAATGCTCCGTGCATTATGTTAACTCACACATCTTGTAACTGTGGTCAGTGCTCGCTAGTTCCGCATTGCTCTTAATTGTTGAGTGAACTAACGAAATTGAACTCTAAAAAACCCTTAACCGGGCGTGACCTAGAGCGTTTACCTGTCATTTATTTCCTATTAATAGCGTGGAATTATTGTGCAGGGCACCTATATAAAGCCCGGTAATGATCAGGGTTGGACATTCACAGTTCACTGTGCAGTTAAAACAAACCTATCGAAATGGCAGCTAAGGTTAGTTTAACCGCGGAATTATTATTCAAGTTTAATCGAGCTTACGGTGAAATATTGCGTTGAAATTTATTCCTAAAGTTTGATGGAATAGCGTATTTCGATGCAATCGTTATACTCTTTGTTTCGGAAGTGACTGAGCACGGTCATTCTCTGAATGAGTGACCGCTGGTGGTAATTATAAGTGTTCGCATTATTCGAAGCCAACGACAAAATGGTAGTCTATGTTAATACAACTGACTGTTGCAATATATTAATGTCGATTAGATTCGGATAAGATCCCTCTCGGTTAATTTTTTAATCAAATTTACGCACTGGACTGGACACGTTGGAGCATATTTCAAACCCTTCTCAGTTGGTGGGAATACACTAGTGCCTAACAGTAGAAAATGGAAGAGTTAGAATCACATAACATTCGAGGGATATAATATAATTTGTTACAAGTAAGATTAGTGTGAAAAGCTGGAAATGTTCCCACGAGTCAGCTCTCGGTACTCGCTTTTAAACAGATTACGTGTCTTTTAAGCTCAGTAGACACGATTCATCGTAGTCGAGTATCAAAGTGGAGAATAACAATGAATTTATTTTAACACAATAAATACGTTGCTTATATTCCCCAGAGCTTAGTGCTTTGTATGTATTTATTTCTAATACCCATTTTTCTCCCAACAGTTCGTCGTTCTCGCTTTCTTGGTGGCGGCTGCTCAGGGCAGCGCTATCCATGGTCATGCCGCCGACTACACCAGCTTCTCCTACGGTGTAGCTGACCCCCACACCGGCGACGTGAAGAGCCAGCATGAGACCCGCGTAGGTGGCAACGTGGTTGGCCAGTACTCGTTGCTGGAGTCCGACGGTACCCGCCGTACTGTGGACTACGCCGCCAATGACCACACCGGCTTCAACGCCATCGTCCGCAAGGACCCCGCTCTGGTAGCGCACGCCGCTCCCGTGCTGGCCGCGCCCATCGCGCACGCCGCTCCCGTGGTCGCTGCTCCCGTCGCGCACGCCGCTCCCTTGGCGTACGCTGCTCCTCTCGCCCACGCTGCGCCAGTCGCGTACGCTGCGCACGCTCCCGCCGTCTCTTACTCCGCTCACTCTACCTCCGTTGCCCATGGCGGAGTTGTCGCTCCCGTTGCCCACGCCATCGCCGCTCCTCTTGCCCATGCCGCTCCCCTGGCGCACGCCGCGTACGCTGCTCCTCTCGCCCACGGCCACCTAGCCGGTCCTCTTGCCCACGGCCACCTCGCCGGCCCTCTTGCCCACGGTGCCATCGCCTACGGTGCCCACGGTATCTCACATTACGGCTATTAGGACATGAAACTGAACTAGGCAATAATTTATGTACCTTATTAAATAGTAATTCTGACAATGTCATGAATGATGTGTACTGTGATTGAGTTTATTAAATAAAAAGCGTTATACGACATTATTTTGTTTTATTTTCGATTAATCTGTAAAACCAAATCCATGGATTTTGGAATTACATATTTTGACTTGTACTTATAATCTTTTTCTACTCATTTCATTTTCTACTAACTTGTTTAAAGCACTTAGTTACTGTAAGTCTACTTATCGAAAAGTTCTTACACAATAATATTATTCTTCGTAAACATGATAATAACGAAGTGATTATTCATTCTCAATCTAATATATAATAGGAACATTCTTTCATATACACTTAATATAATAGTTGCGTTATAACAAGCTAAAATTATTCAAATTTTATCTACAGATCAACAAGGAACTTCTGGTGATAAAGCTGTAAATCGTTTGCAAAATTTTACGCATATTTTGGTAACTAATATTAATTTCGTACAAAATTCACGAGGAATGTGTATGTAATTATATGAAAACCGACATTACTTTTTGAGTCAATTGAGGTACAAAAATAAGGTATAGTCAAAAACTTAATCTAACATGCTAGAAAATTTTCGATTTAACTTAAATGAGTAGAACACATTTATATACATAGTTGAATCAAGTTTACTGTATACACTTTTGTCATAGATACCTTGTTCGAATTATTTTTTTTAATGATACTATTTATATATTTATAATATAATGACATTTATTATATATCTAAAATCAATAAAAGAAGTCTTGCATTTGTAAGCAGAATTATTGCAAACATAAAAAATCAGTGTTACATGTATTCGTCAAGCAGTTCTCTTCCGCGGTTCAACAAATCCTTTTAAATACAATAAATACGTTATGTATTAGGACTTGGTTTTGTTAGTTCGTCTACGTGGAACCACCACAGTAGACCGCAGTCTAACAAGTTGCATATTATTATTCATAGAACTCCATTCTAAAGGATATTGGGGCGGAACTCAATTCAAATTTGTTAGTAACTAATCCATGAAATTAAGTAATATTATTGGATCTGGCAATAATAAACTAGAAGTAAATTTAACTTCAAATAAAAGGTTGTGATTTCGAATCCTAGGCTCATTAAAAGCAAGCAGCAAGAGTGGGAGCTCCAACCGTTCAACCAAGCGGCCCCGAGAAGGACGGCGGTGGGTGTGGTGCGCATGCTGTCGTAGGTATCAGATGGTGCGGTGGGTCCAACCGTTCACCAAGGTAGAGCCCGATTGTGCAACGCGTTCCGAGGACTCTGGTCGCGTTCCTTTGAAGATCCCGGAGTTCTCTTTGCAGCGCCGAAGGCGGCCACCGGGGGGTTTTAGTGCGGTAAAAATCCCACATAACCCGACGCCGTTCCTACAGTGTCAGGTACCTTAAGAAGGTTTCTCCCTCGAAAAAAAAAATCTTTGTATGAAATCTACTCATGCATAATTGGCAAAATCTGCAATGTTGACCGTACTTTATTAATTCTGAGCGGAAATCCATTTAAAGTTGTGGAATAATTAGTTAAAGAATTATCTCAGTTTTCATAGTAATAAATCAGAGGGGTTTATTATAAAATAGTTAACCTGCGTATATATTATTAAGTGATTTTATGCCTGGACATTGCGGAGTTACAATGGATACCAAAACGTTACTTGCCTAAGCGGCTTAAGTTATGGAAACTGACCATTTGCTAAAGAATTTAATTTGTTACAGTTATGTACTAATATGGCTATATACAAATGCCGAATTATCGAGGATTCATGGCCATAGTATTAATATTATATGGGATAACATTTTTCAGGTCCGAAATAAAAATGTTTTAGATGCCAGAGATCAAAACCGGAAGTTTCTTCGTAAATGACCAGTACAAAATAATTACAATAAAACCATAATATATTTTTTAAAACAGTATTTTTAATCGTATATGTTTTTTTTAACATTTTACAAAAAAATCACAGCATCGAGTCGTTATTCCTATTATGGCAGCATAAATATGTGAAGTCATAAGTTACGCATAAATTCGGCAAAATTACCAGCCCAGACCGTGAGCACCGGCAATGTTGACGAGGGGAGCAGCACGGGCTACATTCCAGGCAGCAGCACCGGCGTTCCAGGGAGCGGCACCGGCGACGCCGACGTTCCAGTTAGCGGCGTAAGCGACGGGGGCAGCGGCGACGACGGGGGCGGCGACCACAGCGGGGGCGGCACGGGCAACGTTCCAAGCAGCACCGTTCCAGGCACCATTGTTCCAGGCACCGTTGTTCCAGGCACCGTTGTTCCAGGCACCGTTGTTCCAGGCCGCAGCACGAGCACCATTCCAGTTAGCGGCGTAGCCGGCGGCGACGACGGGTGCGGCGACTACGGCGGGGGCGGCGATGAGGGCGGGGTCCTTGCGGACGACGGCGTTGAAGCCGGAGTGATCGTCAGCAGCGTAGTCCACAGTGCGGCGCGTGCCGTCGGACTCCAACAGCGAGTACTGGCCCACCACGTTACCGCCGCTGCGCGTCTCGGTCTGGCTCTTTACATCGCCGGTGTGGGGGTCAGCGACACCGTAAGAGAAGCTGGTGTAGTCAGCAACGCCGCCGGCGTTCGCAGCCGCCACCAACAAAGCGAGGACAACAAACTGTAAAATGGAACACATCATAATTCAATATATACAATTCGTCTATAGTACTTACATACGACATAAGATATAACAACACAAACATAGATACAAATTTCGCCTATTTACCTTAGAAGCCATTTTTCGTGTGTTTAATTCGACTTTTGAATTCAACTGAATAAAAAGTCCTACTCGTCACTATATATACTAGCTGGCTTATCAATGTTTGGAGAACAGGAACCTGTTTACGCATATATTCATGTCCTTTCATTTGTAGAACTTAGTAGTGGGTAATAATAATCTAATATTTCGTCAGTCAAAAGGTAAGCGGGTAGCCTAGAATAAACCAAATATTTGAAGCTATCATACCTCTATAAGGACACAACGAATTTGGTTCTGAAATATGACACGACTTAATGATAAAATATTCGTACAAAAGATAAAGTGAAAAGACCTAATGATGGTAGAATTTTTAGAGCTCTGATTTTGGCGACACGAATGTCATTATATTTTTGGCTTAAATATAGCTGTATTTATGTTTGAAAATGTGAAAAGATGCCATAAGTGTGAAAAGATGTATTCATGAAAACTAACAGTTCTATTCAGAATTGGTGAGTGTTCATTCGGGCTTTTCTTCTGTTGGACTGTACTGTATCAACACACAAGTTTTGCTTTGAAATAATAATAAAATTTAAAAAATAGGTTATCTAATTTAGGTGCTACAAATCATTGAATGAAAAGTATATTATAAAATATTGAGATGAGATATTTTAGTAATAAGGAAAAAAAACAGTTTGGAGTTGGAGCTATCACAGACAGACGTTATTTTTTGATAAGTAAAATGGCTGAAATAAAAATTTCTCTTATAATATTAACAGGAAAAAAGGTTTTAATAAGTTTTATTTGTGCTCCAAGTAGTCACGAAAGTAAGTTATTAGTTTGATAACTATCAATTTATTTTCCTTTTCTGTGTTTATAATTTTAAACATTAGCCCTAGAAAGGTATTGTGTACCACAGGGCCATCAAACAATTTAAACAAGCCCAAATAAAGTTCTATCCTTTAATCCATCCATCCATCGTTCAGCCTTTTGAGAACCACTGCTGGATATAGGCCTCCCCTAATGGTGTTTTTTTTTTAATGACTGCGCGTTACGTGCCACAGTTTCGTACTCGTGCCGTTTTTGTACCACAGAGAATGTTGATATTTTACAGAAAGACGCTGCTGCCTATTTCTTTGGTTTTAATGTTTAGTCGCCTTGTATAAAATCCACGCGAAGAGGAGGAACGGTGCTATTCAGACCGTTTCTAAACTGCAGTATTTCACGCGTGTCATTATGAAAGTTGCCATCGAAATGCATTTAGCTTAAGTTAGTTGATCTGTTCGACTTTTATTTTTATTTGTAGTTCAACTTTAGAGTCACCACTGCTATACTTATTTCAGCCTACTAACAGCAGAATTAAAGGATTCTGGTTTTATTATAGTTAGTGAAAAATACTAATGGCGTTCTAACTTGGTCCTCAGGGGCGACATCTATGGGTAATCAAAGGTAAAACTGAAACTTAGTCCTCAGGGGTAGCAACGCCTCTGTAACTAAGCTCAGATAAGACTCTGATCTTATCTGGGGTTGATAACACATGTCTATGGACGGCAGTAGCCACTTGCCACTAGGTGCATGCTCGTCGGCTACTTTCATATTATAACAAAAATAAAATAGAAAATGATAGATAAAACTAGTACATTGTTAAGAATATTAAAACAAAAACCTGACTGTTTTAAACTATATTTTGTTCGTAATAATACATTTAATTTAACACTTTATAGTTTTCATCAAAATAGGTAACTAAAAGTATTATAATAAATATATTTTTAGAATGGTCTATTTACTAACTTTCATTAGATACCCATATTGTCGTGATAATAAAAAAGTCGTTTCCTCCCCCTCTTTTCATAAATGCAGAGGGCTATTTTTAAAAATTATGTAGCTTATGTCAATTTCCAAACTGAGACGATTCTAATGGTATATCTTACGTCACAATCCGTCAAGCCGTTTGGGTTGTATCGCGTGCCAAAGAAATGGATACATACAAATAAACATACATACATATATATATATATATATACATACATATGCTCGAAAAACATCGCCCTCCTCCTGACGCAGTCGGGTAATAAGACCTACTGCCTCAGTTAAGTATTCCGATTTGTATCCTCACAAGATCTCTATAACATCTTTCAAAAATTATAAGGTTTTTAAAGCTCATAAAACTTTATAGAACACACTACACTAAAGAAAAACGCTTTCTACGCCCATAGAGACCCACTAAGATTTTCTCCTGTGTCGTGAATGCCATGGACACACAAAGACGAATACACAAACACTGTGGGTGTTTGTGTATTCGCCCAGAACACAAATCTAAACTCATCGTTCAGATGTTTGTCTAGCCGGGGATCGAACCCGCAACCCACTGCGTATCAGACTGGTATGGTGACCGCTCCGCCACCACGTGGGTCGAAATTTATAAATTTGTGTAAAAGTTTTGGTACGTATCTATAAATAATATGTGCTTATTGTAATCAAGTTATAGAAATATATTAACTGCCCGTTAAAAAAAAAACAATAATAACCCCAGTAAAAACCCGTCGCCCGTCTCCAAAACCCGTCAGTAAAATTCCGACCCCCAGGAAATCTACCAGAACAAAAGGACTTCCGGTCTTCCGTACATGGTTTATAGCCAGTACCAAAAACATACTGACCGGCCATATAAATTTAAAACTAAACAACAGCTTCAATCAGTATACACGCATATTACACATACATACACAATACACGTGCATGTCATGCACACATCAAATTAAATAAGCCGTTGAAATTATTCCTTCCGCCATGTGATTTAAGATATATTCTAAGATTCAAATATTGATTTGAATTCCTAAAAGCCAGTTACAAGCAGATAAAAAATATTATTTTATAGACACATACAAACTGCAAATACGGTAGAACAAGTTTAACAACTTTCAGTTTCGTACAGACTGACGTTTTGTTAATAATACAATCATAAATGCAAATTAATATAACGTATACTTATTAATAAAATAATATAATTAATGTGCGAATTGTTTGTAATTTCGTTTAAAAACTGTATGTATATACATATTTTGTCTTTGCAGTATGCGACAGTTTTAAGTTACATTTCAATATGTTACGGGTTCATGATATGCGGTTTTGAATTATTTTTGCCGGTATTTCGGCCCAGTTACTTGGATCGTGGTCACGGCGAAACTGCGGTGGCGGGGAGAAACCGTTAACAAGCAGTAGTGGTAGATTAACCTATCTACCCTACGTCTAGTTCGTCTTTCTTTTTCGGTTCCATATCACGACACACAACACTAACTGTATCCTTACGCACCGAACTTTGCATTATTTGTGATTAACATAAAGGAACCACTGGATTGTACGTTTGCGCTAATTTAAAACCATCTTCTCTGCTAAAGTTCTTAGGATGTTTTTTTTATCTCTATTGCTTCTCAGTTTAAATTTAAGTATTTATACTCGTATGTTGTTTCCCTTTCTATATAATAAAGAAATAGCAAAGAAATATGCATTCCATCTGATGATAAGTGTCTACTGCCGCCTATGGACGTCTGTCATCAACCCCACATAAGATAAAAGTCTTACCTGAGGACGGCCGCAGGTGCGTTGCTACCCCTAAGAGCTAAGTAGGAACGCCTCGGATAAATATGTCTCCCTTGCCTCCTTAGAACACAACAGTGCATAACACTGCTGTTATTAGCCAGAAATTGAATTGACGTTGGTGCTTCTAACAGTTCAGTACAGTAACTGAACAGTTCCCTCACCTTTTTTCTCCGTTTAGAACATATTATATTAAAGTAGCCCCTTGATATAAAAACAATTTCTATCACGTGTTTCCAATGTTATTGAAGTTTTAACAAGTGGTTCTCAAAGTATTTCCAATTTATTCTTATTGTATTACTTTGAACAGTTTAATTAGCTTTTAAATCAAAAGTCCTTTAAATCTTTACCAGAAACAGAAACAGTAGAACCTCTCCGTTAAGCAGAAGCAGTAGAATCGTTAAAAATCTACTATTGAAACTATTTGTGCTAATATATTCATGCATTGGAACTAACAGTTTTGAACGAAAGCTTAATATCTTATAATCTTATAAATTGCGAGTATAATTTACTATTTTATTGGTTCGAATATTATATATATTTAGTTTTTTCTTAAATAAATATACGTTTTACGATGAAATTATAAATCTAACGTTATCATATTTTCAGTCATATATTCTTCTAAATTATTTTAATGTTCCTAAAATATTTCAATGTGTTAAACGCTAAAAGTATTAGATGACTTGTACTAAGACTTAAACAATATACAAAGAAATCTTGGAAGTTAACATAACCCTACGAGTATCCTATGTATTAATTCAGGTCGTAAACTATCTTGGCGTCAAATTTCAGCGATAACCGACCAGTAGTTTTTGAACTGATTAGTAGGAATTTGCGGCAATATCGTAACAGAATAGTGTTATAATATATATATTTTGGTAATGATCTATTTTACAGCTATTGTTATGGTAATAAAAATAAATAACCAACTGCTTAAAATGCGGCTGTAGGGCATACATAAATACATACATGCATAGGTACATACGCTCGACAAACATCACTCTCCTCTGACGCAGTCAGGTAACAATGTGCTTAAACAGTTGTGAAACAAGTAAATGTGTTGGGAAGACATGTAATTATGTTATTATACCTTTATCATCCTAAGATGACACCCATTCATATAAAAATACATCAATCTTTCAGACAACACCGCATTCGCCCTGTCTAGCGCATAACACTATACAAAACGATACGTAGCAATATCCGCATCTACGACACCTAATCTTTGTAATTATTACTTTAATTTTCTTATACCGAGGCCAATAAATTGTAACAAGGGTAATGGAGCCAATAGGAGAATAGTAGAACTCTTCAGAGACTATTGGCAAAAACTCATAGAACTCTTAGATCATCGAAATATGAGTTGTTGTCCGACTAAAGCACATGTTTCCATAGCACAAATACTTAAGTTAAGATAAGAGGGTAAATAGTAACCCATAATTTCATAGTAATAATAATAATAATAAATTTATATCAAAATGTTACACTTGGCTAAATTTATTTTCATACGTTTGGGTAGTGATTTGTTGATACGATTCTTTTTTATGTAGAGATAACGGTGACTTAAAAACACTATCATTCAATAAGAACGTGATGTATGGACGTTTAAATATGCAACAATAATATTACTACGACTAAATTTGACAACTGAAAGTTCATAGATATTTGCACAAACAGCTTCCTGTCCCCCAAACTTTAGCATGCCAAATAGTATAAATAGTAATGAACAAAAATTTTAATTCAGTTGAACTCAGAATTCGAACTACACGCACAATGGCCTCTAAGGTAAATTGGCTTATGAAATTGTTATTAACGATTGCATTGATCTTATATTGTATCGTGTCAACAAATACTAAACATTTAAAGTATCTAATTCATATATTCTTCTGTATCCACAGTTTGTTGTCCTCGCTCTGTTGGTGGCGGCTGCGAATGCCGGCGGCGTTGTGGACCACACCAGCTTCTCTTACGGTGTCGCTGACCCCCACACCGGCGATGTGAAGAGCCAGAGCGAGACGCGCAGCGGCGGTAACGTGGTGGGCCAGTACTCGCTGCTGGAGTCCGACGGCACTCGCCGCACTGTGGACTACGCCGCAAACGCCCACACCGGCTTCAACGCCGTCGTCCGCAAGGACCCTGCCCTCATCGCCGCCCCCGCTGTAGTCGCCGCACCCGTCGCCGCACCCGTCGTCGCCGCCGGCTACGCCGCTAACTGGAATGGTGCCCGTGCTGCGGGTTGGAATGCTGGTGCCTGGAACAACGGCGCCTGGAACAACGGTGCCTGGAACGCCGCTTCCTGGAACGTTGCCCGTGCCGCCCCCGCTGTGGTCGCGGCCCCCGCCGTAGTCGCCGCTCCTGTCGCTGCCACCGCTTCTCTCGGTTACGCCGCTAACTGGAATGGTGCCCGTGCTGCGGCCTGGAATAACGGCGCCTGGAACAACGCTGCCTGGAACAACGCTGCCTGGAACAACGC
>MOOZ01001250.1:188241-199973 GCA_002930495.1 Cecropterus lyciades
CAGTAGTTCCTGAGATTAGCGCGTTCAAACAAACAAACAAACTCTTCAGCTTTATATATTAGTATAGATTCATAGCACTGTAAATATTAAGAAATTATATCGTTTGGTGTAGCTATTCATAGTAAACGATAAATATTATAAATGGTTCATGACTTATATACCTAAAGAACAATTTGCCAAACACTATTAGTCAAAACATAATACTTACTTCAAGTTAAACTCCGTAATCCATAAATTTATCAACTTTATCACCACGAGCACATCTGTTCTGTTTACAACTCGATGGAAATTACTACTTTGTCATACTAAATCGCAAAATTACATAAAACATAATTTATCTTATTAGATAACAACAAAGTGTTGATTAAAAGTGATAGAACATTTTGTGGTTCGACTCCGGGGGCACCATTTCCACACCTGTTTCAGTCTGGTGTTAGATATGTTTGTTATTATAAAAACGAAGTAACAAACGAGCTACATAAAACTAGCTTTTCACCTGAAGTCAATTACAAGTGTGCTGCCACTTGTGGGGAATGACATGGTCGATGGTCGCCGAATTTAAGAGGCAGCAGGCAGACATCCACACTCAACGAATGACATAGACTGCTTCACGCTAGAATAAGTAATACTTTCCTGGCCAAACATATGATGAAAATAACAATTTCTTAGCTGTCATATGATTGTCAAAAACCCCTTATTTTGCATAACAAAATGCATCAAATCCGATTGGATCGTTCTGAATTTAATGAAAAAAATATTATATCGGCTAATTTCAAACAAACCTTAAATAATCAATAATAATTAATTGATTCGTGTAAAAACAAATATCTCGCTTAAAAGCAATTATCCTAATCTCTAATTCCAAGTAATCTAATTGTAATCAAAGTGAAAAATAAAAATGACACGTTAGATCTTTCTTCAAAATAGAGACTTCGTACTTAAGTAAAATTGATGTTATCTTAAACCACAATTAGCGACTATGATAAAACTATTAATTGGTTACATATTTAAAAGGTGGTAGGAATCATTTGTCGTTCGACTCCGGAGGTACCATCGTCACACCTGTTGCTGCTTAATAACAGCAGTGTATCTCTGCGGTGTGACAAACGTAACGTTACTACGTTAGTCTCATACGTGACCGAGGCATTCCAACTTAGTCCTCAGGGGTAGCAACGCATCTATGACTGAGCTAAGGTAGAACTTTAATCCTATCTAGGCTTTATTCTGTAGTCCATGGGTGTCAGGTTCTACTTACGATCAGGTGGATGGATTGTATGTTTGTTTGAATTTTAGTGATAAAATAGAATAAAATACTAAATGCGCCATTGTGAATATTTTATAAAAACAGGGATATATTTCACAATAAGACGTGTTTATTTTCAACTTTTGTTGTACATTTTAAGGTTTGTCTACTAGTACAAACCTTTATAAATTAGAACTTCAGAATAGAAATTTCCGCCTCAGATTTCCACGAAATTCTTGATAAATGTGAATTTGGCATTTTTTCTAGATGTGCGAATATATTACTTGATGATATATATACACAGTATTTTCGTAGTTACAACTCTATATTGTATATTCGTACAGTAACTGTTCTTTAAATATTGGTATGGTTACAGCTCTAGTATATTTGTACAGTTCCAGCTGTACGTCGGCAGGGCCCGAGGATGCAAGTGAAGGCGCCGTCGCCGGGGGAGCTCGACTAACCCCGTTTCTACCGCCCACGCCGCCCGCCCGCGTACACACGCACCGACGAAATAGGGCTGTCACCACTTTCATGTTTTTATTTTTATTTGTAAAAAAGGCGTTTATTTATTCTTCGATCAGGTAGAAATAAATATTTTAAAGTAAGGTTTATAGAGGTATAAGAAATATCGAAAAGTAAAGTATATAGAGGTTTTGTATGTCTTTATTTTAGTGTTTAAAATAATTCATAATCGTTTTATATGCTTTTATGCATAACCGCATTAACTTCATCTTATATTGTAATGCATCTACAAATAAATTCATCACCATCCTTTTAATAACATTCAACTGACGTGAATAGGACGTAAAATCTAGTCGAGAAATTTTAATAATATAATGTCCTGTTATTTAAAAAATTAAATGTAAATAAGTTTCAATTTATAAAATATTAAAATTATTTATGAGCTATTAACACGCTTCAAAAAACTTGTACCAATTAACACAAAACACTATAAAGTCATAATTATGTATATCCATATTAGTACCTAAAATGTCAGCAATCTTAAAAAGGGCATGAAAAATTTACTCCTGAAAACAATCGCCAACCCTGATTCAGCCAGACGCGTGCGCCCCCATTTCAAGGTCGGGTGGTGGTGGCGTCACGCGCGAGCGAGACGTAACATCCCGGACAAGTGCAGGGGAAAGAGAGAGCGCGCCCCCGGGAAAGTGCAAGCGAAATGCGTGAGAGAAAATCAATCTTGCAGGGTGGAGGGTGAAAACTAGGTGAGCCGTTCGGACGTTGGGCGAATACGAATAACAATGACAGGACTGTGCAGCGAAGCCTATACGCTTCATAATTGATTTGTTTAGAATTTGGGATTTTATAGGGTGTTACAGCGTCGCGTGGAGTCATCACAGCGTTATTACAAGCGTATCGGGTTTGAATATCGACATATATAAATGAATAAATAATGAAGGAATACGTATTTAAATGATGAATTTAAATTTATTTCTCGTTATAGGTGTTTGGGTGTCAATTGCACCTCGGCAGGGAATCCTTGCTGAACTGAGTGTAAAACACATTTTAATATAGCTATTTATTTATTTATTTATATTTTGTAGACAAACTTGAAAAACATGCTAATATCACATTTTTATGGTGTAGAAGTAACGGACGGGCATGCAGCCCACCTGATGGTAAGGTACTGCCACCCATTGACATCTGTAATCAACCCTAGATAAGATCTAAGTCTGGCCTAAGGTTAGCCACAGATGCGTTGCTACTCCTGAGGACTAAGATAGAATGCTTCGGAAAAGTATGTCTCCCTACTACACTCTTCAGACCAGAACACAACAGCTCATAACACTGCTGTTATTTGGCAGAAATAGGTGAGGCGGTGATTCTTCCGGAGTCGAACCACAAAATACGTGGAGTAAATTGTGGTGCATATTTAATTAATGTTAGAGTAAAGTGTATGTGTATAACAAGACACCTTCGATATACTATACATAGTATATACAAGTATGTTTACAGCGAGACGATCCGTCATCGTATACCCTTAGGTATCGATTTCTAATTAGTTACACATTCGACAGTTATGTTTTTGGGACGTTGAGTGGTGGAATTAATTGGGATCCTTATCTAATGCTACTTAACTAATAACAGTAATAACATATATTATGTACTTATATACAGATATTTTACGGTATTGAAGTAACAAATCGTCATTGGACTGGTACAATGGTAAATATTTATTGTAGCTCATCAATATCTGAAATTTACGTTGGTGAGAGCCGGAGTCCAGAATATAAACAATACATATATGTTTGTAACCCTTGCAAATTAGGACGCCTCCTGTCACCCTTTCACATCTTTCAAACACACACAATTGCGCTTAACATTGCATATACATGGTAGAAATACGTATGACGATATTACTGAAATTAAACCAAAAAGGAAAGACAAAATATCACGTCTCAGGTTCAAAATACTTATCGTCATATATTTTAAGTGTTTTAGGTATTATGTAACCATAAAACCAATTCATCAAAATCTTTCAAAAAGTAAAATTAAATTGAAACTAATTAAATCCGTCGTGAATTAACAACGGCGCCCATGCATGAAAACGTTTATATACTCCTATAAATATAACATCAGACAAACGCCATTCTGTGTAACAGAATATCAGGATCACATCTCCATTATGTGCATTAGAAAATGAACTCAAACGTACTCACTTTAAATCTATTCCACGTTTACGATAAGAGTGGCGTTACATACTAAATTTTCGTAGCAAGACATCAAAGACATGTGAATATGTAACCCTTTCGGCGACCCAATCAATAGTTACATCCCTGCACCCCCGCTGGGGTAGATTAGGCCTAAATGCACAACTACGGGTACGGGGTAAATTCCACCCCGGGTGGTTTTGTTTTACGTATAATGCATTCGAGTATAGCTGGGGGGCTGGGGCGTAGGGTGAACTCCCTTTGCGGCCACAGGCACCTTGATTTTTTGATGGTAGCAACCTGTTCGATAAACTCTTGTAAAGGTAGCCTTTGTATAGAACAATAGCTTCAATAGTACTGAAAAATTATGGTTAGGTCGCAAGGTCGCGAAGTAATTACGAGGAAATTTCTTTACAAAAGCTAACGCTTCAGGCTTGAAGGTGTTCGTGCGTGTTTATTAGCGAATGAAACATGACAACGCAAACCTTGACATCTATGTTAAAATACTGCAATCTATTGACATGAATAGTACCTAAATCACTAAACCAGGTAACAATAACAAAGCAAATGTCCCATTAGGGGCGTCTGTAATAGGAATAAGTGCTAGTAAAATTGTATTCAAAATTATTTTAGAATATCAATAAATCAACCACCACTTCGCAAGAGCTTTTGTTAAGAAAAAGCACCGAAAGATTCTTCATAACACGTATCATGTTTAAAAGTATCATACACAATGTCAAACTTAAGTATATGGAGCATATAGAGTTGTCCCTTAGCACAAGTTTATTACGTTTTCTCAAAACAGTCACTGTTTACGTTTTCGCCTATGCAAAGTACATTATAAGGTATTGCCGAAAGCGAAAACTTAAACGTGCAATTTATATTGCATGGATAGGCAAAGACGTAAACAATGATCGTTTTGAGTAAACATAATAAGCTCCTACTAAGGGCACTAAACTACTTTTACAAGTGATAGTACCAGGTTTAGTTTGACCGGGGAGGTACCACCGCTACATCTATTTCTATAAAGAAACAGTTGTTACGTTTCGTTGCAAAGGTGTGGTTGCCAGCTCACTTATACATGAAGCGACCATCTTAGTCGTCAGAAGTAGCAAGGCGTCGCAATGACTCCAGATAAGACCTCTGTCCTCAATGAAGTTGCTTATGTCCATGGGCAGCAGTTACCACTTATGGTAAGTGGTAGGTAGACTATATGCTCGTTTGCTACTTCAATCAATATAGGAAAGACTAGAGCTACTTCAGACTACACACGTTTATCTGTCAAAACGACAAGCACCTACCATTATATACTTAAATGTAACGATTATTGCGCAAAGCTAGTAATTAAAGTAATATATTATGTCACAAGTATATTATGGCGGTCTGTTTGCGACCACTTCTATCATTTAACTTCACCAATTCCCCAAATTCATTATAAACTCCGGGTATCTCTAGATCGATGTAGCTCCGAAGCGCTATAAATAGGACATAAAACCGTTTATTGGGCGTAAATCGAAATTCGGGTGTTCTTATCGAGTTTTCATCACCCATTGGATTATTGAGGCTTTTAAAGCTAAGTAATTTTGATTATAATGTTAATAGTTTTATATTTGGTAGGTGGAACTATTTGAAGTTCGTCTGCAATAACGCTTAACGCCCATAGCCCTTCATCGGATTTTGCTGTATCGTAGGTGCTATGGACATACACAGAGACAAATACACACATCCAGACATCCAAAGCAGACAGTTAAATCCATCATTCAGATATCTGCCTGATCAGGGATCAAACCGCAGAACCTACTGCTTGTCAAACCGCATAGTGACCGCTTCGCCACGCGAGTCGCCATGTGATAATATAACACATCTGCTTTTAATTTATAAAATTATATTTATACATTTTTCCTGCATTATATATTTCAAATACCAGCATCATCCCAAAATAATTACGACGATATAATGGAAAAGCGTTCCAGGGATTACAACCCTTAAAAATACATCCCCTATCGAACATGCGCTCAGGTGATACAACCCTTGGGGTCTTGTTAGCTCCTCGTGATTAAGTTACCCCTCAAAATGAACAAAGCAATGCCAATTATCTCCGTAAGTAATAAACTATTGATACCATATTTAGCACAAAGATTTGTGTGTGCTTTGTATCCATCCATATATATAGATATATATGTATATTTATCATATCTTAGAAGTTCTTTGTTAGATATGAGTTAAAAAAATATATCTTAGCCACAGTGCTTAGCTGTTATGGCGGAACCTTGCAGGAACATACTGTTAAGTTGAATTTAATGCCTTAATCGCTTATTACACACCTCGTATGTCTTGATGAGCAAATCATCAACCTATGATTGTCCCTGTGCTGGGTACGGGTCATCCTCAGTGTAAAGGACAAAGTGAGAATTGGTACACATTTGAACTTCATTTTTTTAATTTTTTTACGATACTTTTCTGCGCGTTTACGGCAAATGATGGTTAATTTCTAATACACTCAATATAGATACATCAGGGGTACCTGTAATTCGAATCTCAAACGACACGATAAAGAAAACCGGATCAAACAATAAAGAAGCTGAATTCCAACCATAATGCTACCACTGTTTCGATGCGTTTGCTTTACCTTCTATAAGCTGCTGCTATAAGGCAGGTAGCGAGATCATAAAACCTACCATATTAAAGATCCTCCCCACTGAAATATCATACGCAGCTCGTTTTACGTATGAAATCCAATATGCCACCTGAAACGTGCCCTATTATTGAATTGCACGAAATTCACACCGGCTCGAAGCCGTAACGATGCAAAAGAGACGGCCCAAATACAAAAAGATCTTACAGAGCGTGTAGTATTTTATAGACCAGCATGGCGTAGTTAGCGGCCTGTCAACCTGGGTTCGAGGTTTGATATCTGCCTAACCATCTAAATGATGAAATAAGGTTATTTTTTGAGTCTAGTATTTGTTTTCTCGTCTCTTAGTGTAGACCAATGATATCGATTAACACCCAATATTGCCTTACGATTGGGTTTCTTAGATTGAAAAGGGTCTGCCTTAGACCTTAGCATGGCCGAGCGTGAGTTCCAAATAGACACAAAATAATTATTTCAGTCCCTATTTTAATTACAGATTTATAATATTATAAGTTCGGACGACACGTAAAATATTTCTATACATATGATTCAATCCGCGTTTAACCAATGTAAATAACAACGCAATGAACATTTAAAAGATTTTAAATACTAACATTGTTTCTTCTAAAAAAACGACCGAAATTAAGCAAGATTGCAACTGACATCTCGTTAATAGAATGTAGCCAAAATCAAGGCAGAGTATCCTGTATCAGCTGGGGTGGGGTTGAGGGTGGCTGCCGCGACACACATAGTGGCGGTCGATAAGGCGATGCGCCCCCCGACGCACTCGATGCGGCCTCGGGCGGCGAAAGTGAAAATTCGGGTGTTTTGGTAACGGGAACGCCGCCCTTTGTTTGAAAGTGATCGCGAAATAGAATGCAGGTTAGCTTGAATTTTAAATGACTTAAAAATAAGTAGGTTCTCGGTTTGATTTTTAATTGAAACGCTTTCTTATATACTCACCGAGATGCTCATCTATCTTGTGAAAATATACCTGAGAGATATGACAATTTTCTACTAGGACATTTACAATAAGATACATTAAAGGATCAAAAGAAAATGTAAGATACAAAAGATTTTCAGCATTTTTATGAAATTAAAAGTAACTCTCCTTGCTCCTATGCAAGCAGTTTGAATAAATAGTACGTGGTTTTAGCGCCTACGAACATCTGAAATCTTCCCCAAATAATATTGTCTAAAACTGCCACATATACATTTCCGTTGAAATGTAAGTGTAGTATTGTAAATGCTCTTAATTGATACTGAAACGGTATTGAGTCCGTATTAGTTTCAAGAACCATTATATATCAGCTAGCAGGGTGAGGGGCGCTACGTGGCGGGCGGTCGATAACGCGATGCTTCCAACGCACCGAATTGAATTTAGGAACAGAATTTTCGGAAACACATTACAGGTTCGACTTATAATCGGGAAACGATATTGGAAATTTGAAAAATGCAGAATGCAAAGAGTATGGAAATTCTTCTTTCCATGAATGGAGAGTGAACGATTTGTATTTTATTGAAATTGAATGAATAGAATATTGCATACTATAAACATAAAGAAACATAGTAATGACATACGATTGGTGAATGAAATCGTAATGAATGAATTAGACAATAAATTTTAACTGTCAGTACTTGCATTGAGCAAGAATCGAAAGTTAACCGCCCCTCTCTCACAATTTTCGGAACCACTTTATTAAAAAAAAACGCTTGCTTTCGTAGTTGAAAATACTATTAAACCTAAATTTAATTGCAAATATGAAGAAAGTGAACGTTTTTATGAACTAGATTTTTTATGTGGACGGCTACTTATGTATATACAAGTAAAATGTTAAACCTTTAAATATTATTATATATTTTTATGGTATATATATTTTCATGATAACCGTAACCTACAAATATTATTTACGGTAGGATTTATGATAAATGAGTCAAATAATGTTAATTTCCTTTTAATCAATAACAATATGTAACGCACTAATAAATTTCTAAGCGACTTGTCAAAAAAACAATAATACAAGTGGAGACCTTAATTACCCGCAACATTTTCAAGGCTTTAGTCAATAATACAGTATAATATTTGTATCTGTAGTGCAATTGCATTCTATACGAAACCACTGGACCGTTTATATTCATTTATTGTACTTTTTTGGACCTCGAAAAAAATAGCTGAAAGCGAATGTATAAAAATCTAGAATCTAAACAACATGAGGTTATTGACCCGGGAAGCAGATTCAAGAGATCCACTTAAAGAACATCGAGGCAGCGACGCATAAAACAAAGTACACCGCTCTGTCGTGAGGTGACACTAGTGATATCTGTACTCCTGGTTTCATTTCTATGAACGAGAATGTTTTAAGGGAAAGAACTGTATAAGCAAAAAAAAAAAACATATTTCCCCCTAAACAACTAAACTAAATATGCGTTGGGATACCTTGTTCCTTGCTTTACTTATTGTTCTGCATATCTCTATTTTATTTTCTTACTATACGTACCCGGTTTTTCATAGAAAAGTTCATAAAATGAAGCAATCTAGTCAATTCTAAAGCATCATGACGTCTATATTTGAGTTGACAAAAACTGCTTTAAGAACAATTTAAGTATAAACATGTTAATTGCACATTTTAAGAATCAAATTTGGCTATGGAATCGTTTTTAAATAATGAAAATAAAACACTACATTTTATTATTTTATTTATTAAATGTTGAAAATGAGAGACACGTGTATTATATTGAAGTGAATTTTATTATATTATTATTTAGGTAATAAGGATGTATTCCATAATGATAGTACGTATTACTGGATTCTTATTATGGCATTTTTTGTTGAATAAACTATCACTATCGATATTTAATTTCATATTTTATACTTTTACATTTTACTTGACATTTTAATCCGAATGCTTTTATTTTCGTAACTGAGCTTTGTATTTGTATTTAATTCATATTTAATGATTTTTATCTGCATATTTATTCAGTACACTAACACATTAGGGAAACCTGTAATGTTAGATGTAAGTTATTTTTCATCATCATTATCATTAAATAAATTAAAAAATACCTGAACATTTCGGTAACATTGATAAAACTAAAATTGTACATAGATTTACTACTTATATTCATTTATTATTTTCTACAAATAAATTTCAATTCCAAAATTAGAATGAATAGTATGGAAACATCTCAATTAATCAATATTCCAGCATTAACCTAACTCTATTTGAATATAATTCACAGAGCAATCAATACCCTTTTCAGGCGATAACTGAATTTGTATAGGCTTTAACAGAATTTCCACCGATCACTCTAAAGCTCTCGCAATTCTAACAAATAAATGGCCTAAGACTGATATTATACTGGATAACATAGAATTTCTCGTTTCATAGCATAGAATTTCTCGTTTATCTTAGCTATATTTCTAAGTTTTCGTCCCCAATTTAGCATCCATAAGGATTTCAATTTTCAAAAATCCTATCATTATGTTTATATTCGCTAAATAAGGAGTTCTAGTGCAATATTTTAAGGTTTTAAATCAGTACAAATATTAATATTTCCTACAAAAGTACTGCAAACGTATATCGTAAATCCTGCTTTGATGTGTAAACATGTGTATGTTTGAAACATGACTTTTACGACTTAGACTTAGATCAATGGAATAGTAGCTCTTTTGTATATAACCTCAGATAGAATTCTAATTCTATTTGAGGGTGTTACAAATGTTTTTGAGCGACAATGAGTCTTTAATATCAGAAAGACTGCATAATAATTCGCATATTGAAAGTCACAATACTTATTCTTAAAAAAATTAAAGTTTCAACAAATAGTATTGATATATTTCTAAATATAAGTCTTTGATTTAAATATTAATACCTGAACCAAAAACGTTTCAACTCTTTTTTACTAAAATAAAGTGGACCCCAATAACACGTCTTATTAGGTATTATCTCAAATTCTATTCTCAAATTATCTCAAATCTAAACTTGGCAGGACTTTAATAAATATTTCGGTATAGGAAAAACTAAATATTCTCAATTACTGGCCTATCGGTAATCCTGTTCATCACGTTCCTGGCACGTGAAGTAACTACCCTTCATTTATCGAAGTAATGTCACGTTTTCTACACTTATAGTAACAGGTTATAATATGAGATCCGACCGCGTGATTTCTTTTCCCAGCTGTTTTAAAACGAAACCCATTATTATAAATCTTTAATAGAGGAATTAAGCCGCATTGACTATTAATATACGACCGTATTTTGAAATTATGAAATAAAAATAACAAATTACATTATAACAATATATTTATATAAATGTACTATTCATCCATGACGACGATGAATTGACGACCCACGTGGTGGAGCGGTCACCGTACCGGTCTGACACGCATTGTGTCCCGGGATCCCCGGCCAGACAGACATCTGAATGATGAGTTTAGATTTCTGTTCTGGGTCTGGGTGTTTGTGTATTCGTCTTTGTGTGTCCATGGCACCCACGACAGAGGAGAAAATCCTAGTGTGGGGCTATGAGTGTAGAAAGCGGTTATGTTATGTTTATTCATTATTTAAAGATTAAACTGAAACTTTGAAAGTTTCAGTTTGATCTAAAATATGTAAAAAATATGTTTACAAAGTTTATTAATAAAAAGATGTCTATAAACAAATATTAGTGTCTATTAGTCTATTAGTGTCTGTCTGTCAATCTGTGAAAGTTTTAAATACGAACAGAGCCTTGTATAAAAAAAAAGGTTCGGTCAAGAATACCCACTATAAAAATATGCATTAACAAGAATACTACAATATCTATCTACTACAAACACACACGAAAACTTCTTCATGCGAATATTCTAAACACAATGCCCTTACATAAAGCGTGATACAAAATCCTCCCGATCCGAAACACGAATCTGCATCTCCACCAATAAAGAAGTAAACAATCAATTTCCAAAAATCGAAGCGCTTCATGTGCAAACTTCCTGAAGCCCGGGTTCTCACGCACCGACGGGAGGCGCCCCATCCCTCTATCACCCCTCGCCCGGTACATCTAGCTCGTTACGACCTCGAAACTTGAAATTCAAAGATAAATGGTATTGCAGAATCAATCGGCAGTTTACAGGTAGCTGTACCGTGTACTTACTTACCTTATACGATATTTAAGTAAAAAGATTTCTGAATGTTGATATA
>MOOZ01001250.1:200006-226457 GCA_002930495.1 Cecropterus lyciades
TGAAATGTGATGAAAACGGAAAGTATATATTTTTTCCGAATAAAATTACTTAAGTCACTTATTCCCATTTTCATAGTGTACGTAGTATGTAAGAGATGAGGCGTTCTAAACGATGGAATAAACGTATTAAAGTTAGCCATACATGTGTTCTTATTTCGTTCCTAAAGGGGCAAAGAAGACATAAGACAGACAAACTCTTCGTACATAGTCTATAAAACTGTAAAAACATATTTTCATGATAACCGTAATCTGTAAATGATGATTATATATTATGTTATACAACCATGTCATTGTTAATGACCAAATTTTCCACAAACAAAAAATAATTAACTACAAAAAAAAAACTCACTACCATTTCACGCCTATGACACATCAATTTTTTCAACAGAAAAGGAAAAGTGCGCTCAACACTGAACATTCTCAAAATCGAACACATTGCAAGCTTCCTAAAGCCCCGGTTCTCACGCACCCTCCGACCCCCCTTCACCCCACGCTGTCCTCCCACTGCGTCTAGCTCGATACGACCTCGAAAAGTTGAGACTTAAGGAAAAACTCTCACTGAAGCAGGTTAATGAGTCGCAATTAGACTACATTGTTAACTTTTGATACCGTTTCAAATCTCGCCGTGTTATATTTTTCCTGCGATCTCATTGTTGGAATATTTCTATGACAGATGTTTCGTTACTTCATATTCAACGAAACTGGGTTTATTATTTTTTTTCTTGTATAATATATTTATAAGTTATTACAATTTTAGTTATAAGTAACATTTTTTAAACGAATGTGAAATTACGGAGCGCACGTAGTTTTGAATAGATGCGATTTTCAGTTCAGTACTAAGTGACTCACTCGCTATATTCATCGTGAATAAATATTATTTCTTACTAATAATTGTAACCAGGGCAATTGAATCGAATCTTTACCTTTAGCCCTTACGCCTACACTTAGTTATATCACAGATCACTCTTTACCTTTAGTTAGCCCTTACGCATACACTTAGTTATATCACAGATCACAAAGAATGACCATTAATTTCATACATACATAAATTGAACAATATTCAAACTACAATAAGTAAACTTTGCAATGGCCATCGTAATTATTTAAAAAATATAATTATTTAAAACAATTTACCTAAATTGGTCTCAAACATATCGTAATGTGACACGTAAAACGTTTCATTAATTATGGCGTATGGCATTAGCAACAACGCGTTTCAAAAGTCATTTTATGAACAGGTTTTTATATAGCACTGTTTCGGTGCAATTAAAGATTTAAATTGCTACATTGACCTGCAATTGACGTTAGTTTGAATTTAATGACTTAAAACTTAGTGACTCTTCCATCATACAATTTGTACTGCATTTTTTAATTACATTAATGGCTCACACAATTTTCGCATTCAGCCGACCATTAAAATATTTGTTTCCGTAAAACTAATGTAAATTAGCAATTAAGTTATTATTCATTAAACTTAATTACATTTATTTGTGCATAGCGGATATTGCGCAATAAAAAAGACACTTGTATAACCTTGTAACGACGACTTATTTTCGTGCAACAGGCAAAAATAGGTTATAGCAGGAGCATATTGCCCTAAACATTGCATCACTTTTTAACCGACTGAGTCAGATGGAGGGTCATGTTAGTCGAGCGTACGGATGTATGTCCTTTTCTTTGGCACGCGCTACAGCCTAAACAGCTTGACGGATTTTGACATCTTTGACATATGCCACAGCGTTAGAATCATTGAAGTTTGCAGACCGACATAGACTATATATTTAAAAAAAAAATGGCCCCTGTAAATAGGAGGAGAAAAAGAGACGACTTTTATCATCATGACAATATGGGTATCAAATGATGGCTAGATCATTTCAAAAATATATAAATTATAAGACGTTTATTTTGTTATATTGACGGAAACTTAAATAATAAAAACAAAGAAATATTTTTTGTTTTCATATTTTTAACAACGCCACTTGTTACCTCAAATTTTATCCCTCCGAAAAACTGGACCTTCTTATTGTACATAATTTATTTATGTAAAACATTGCCCGAAATACATCGGTAAAAACTTAATTCGTCGTGTAATAAATTAGCATACTATACAATTTTTAAAATTAAGTCATTACTAATAGTATTGTCTATAGTAACTCATACAATGAGTAATAAGTGTGATGTATAACTCTAAATAAATATTTAGTTGAAACAAACGCCATTTACTATTACATTATCTAAAAACTTTCACTCCCTATTTAACTTTCTCGAAGGATATACTTTAATAGTCTTCTTACTGCTAACGGTGATAGAAGCCTGTGGTTCGACTTTAGTGGTCACCATCACACCTATTTCCGCCAATAACAGTAGTGTTACTTACAGGCTGTGTTCTAATTAAGTATGTACTCGTAGTAAGTAAGATGAATTTATTCGAGGCGTACCAACTTAATCCTCAGGGTTAGCATTCCATGTCTTGTCAAGCTCACGTAAATCTAAACTAAACCGAGGTTGACAACAGTGGCGTCTTACTATCAAGTGGATTGTATGTTCATTTGTTGTAGGTATTATTTAAAGAATTCCGGTGCAAAGTTATTTTATTAATAGAAGGTTAGCTAGCTTACCTTCTTGTATGGAATTACCGGTGTCGATGACACAAGTTCGTAATATGTTTAAATTGATTGTAATTTATTGCAACACTAAGCACTCACTCAAACTTGCCGACGGATAAGAGGTGCATCGTCATTTATTTTCAGAAAAATTCGAATGAAACGATAAGATAATGTAATGTAACATAAACAATACGCATTATATCTAGCGGCACGTGTAAGTTATTTACGCTCGTTCTGATATGCAAGTGCATTTGGAGATAAACAGTTTTTTTCCGGGAACTCGCCTGCAAAACATTGCGATTTTGGCTATGACGCGCGTCGAGTTAAGCTCGGTTCAAGGTTTACTGCGGAAATGTTGATTCACTGTTTTTGTAACACAATACATTAGGAGCACACTAGCATGCATTCAACTGAAGATAAGTGATCATTACCGTCTATGATTATCTGTTAATCACTCGAAGTAGGGCTGGAGTATTAGATACATAAGCTTGCCAAGTTGTTTAACTACGTTTAAGATAACTAAAACAGAAACTCGTGTTAATGTCTATCTTACCACCCTTTAAACTAAAAAATAGCACTGTTTTTGTTGATTTTAAAGTTGCGATTGTATGACAGAAAGAAAAATTATGATATAGTGATAGCAAATATTTTTCACAAATCACATAAAGCTTTGTTATAGCGTTAGTTATGTATTTCAATAGGTCTTAACATTTTTTTAAGATTATAAGTAAATGTAGTATACAATTCTTACAAATTATTTCACGTTATGTCACTTTCATAACGATAATGAGTATCCCATGTTTGAATCCAGGTCATAGGCGAACTATGCGCCAAATTTGAGCGAAATCCGACCAGTAGTTTTTGCGATGAGTAACATACACACATACATCGTCACAATCTTTGGCATTTATAGTATTAAGTAAGATTGTTAGAAGAAGGAGACATGATTTTCCGAAGCATTCCATCTTAGTCCTCAGAGGTAGCAACGGATCTGTGGCTAACCTTAGATGAGACTTTGATCTTACCTAGGGTTGATTACAGATGTCCATGGGCGGCAGTAGCCACTTCCCATAAGGTGGGCTGCATGCTCGTTTGCTACTTCCAAACTATAAAAAAGCTTTATCTATCACTTAAACATTGAGCTAAACAATGCGCAATTTAATTACAGGTGAACGTGCTATTCACCTTTCATTTTCAATTTAAATAAAAATGTTTTAACACACTACATATGTATGCAAATAAAATGTATTTTAGCAATCAGGTTAGTTATAAATAAAGTTGAAAACAAGTTAATTAGCATATCTTCCTAGAAATAATCCGCAATTATTATGTATCTGCAAAATTTATGCAAGGAATTATTACTAAAAGTAATTCAATCGTTTTGTTTCCAATCGTAATAGAATGATTACGAGTGAATGAAATTGTTTTAACGAATTAATTGAATAAAAATAAATGTATTGGATTATACCGGTTCATGTATAATCATGCAATAATTTATCAGAAAATGAACATGGTATCGTATCGTTCGATATGCATATTCATTAAGTGTCAATTAATTTATTGATTAAAATACATAATTATAGATACGCACCTTTTACACCATTTAGAAACTAAAATATATTTTAAAATAATCTTAGTCGTATAAATAAAAAGGTGTGTTTGCGCGTGTAATTACATTTTATGCGTAATATACGAATAAATTTGACGACCCACGTGGTGGAGCGGTCACCATACCGGTCTAACACGCAGTGGGTCCCGAGTTCAATCCCTGGCCAGACGGACATCTGAATGATGAGTTTAGATTTCTGATCTGGGTCTGGGTGTTTGTATATACGTCTTTGTATGTCCATGGCAACCACGATACGGGAGAAAATCCTAGTGTGGGGCTATGAGTGTAGAAAGCGTTTATGTTTATGTTTTAAATATGCGTGCTTTGTAATTTCGAAAACTTTCAATAAGCGTAGAACCTAACCTCCAGCGCCTTGTTAAGCTCGCCTGTTGTAATTAGTCTGTATTTACCGCCTTAGAATTATATGGTTTACTATTTGAAAATAGTTATACGTTATATTTAAAAATGTTGCTAACTTGTGGCATATGTTTTTGGTCGTTACATGTTACGTTCTACACGGCGATACCTCTATCCGTTGAAAGAGTTTACACCCCACTGTGTTTTAAAATAATCTATTTCACTAACATATAATACAATTTAACTTTATTTACTTTGCAGTTGTTTTGTTTTCGCTTCAATTTCTTTTTTGTAATTTTTTCTGAACAAACCAACGGTCAGTCTTATTAGTGTGCGTACAGAATGGGATTCTTAATTGATTGTGGGATTCAATTTTGCAAAGTCCATCCTATTAAGGTTAAGGGCACGAGTTCGTATATTTGCATATTTAATGTCTCGTAGACAAATCGTAGAGGAAATCTTAAAATTTCAAAGTTAAAATGTGAAAGTAAAATAAAAGCTTTAAACATATATTTTGTGCAATACCTACAATAATAATATTTGACAAGATATAAACCTAAAGATATAAAAAACAATCAAAATTGTGTTAAGCTCCATTTCAGAATAACGTTGAAATTCTTTTAATGCAGAAGAGTAATAAACGAAAAATGTTGTGTTAGAAGAACTATAAATAATAATTGGAAGCCTTCTTAAGGCCAAGGCTATTTTAATTTTCTTTTAAAGCGCGTGATTCGATGCAAAATGTTCAAGAGATATCAATAACGCTATGTGTAGGTGCACCTTTAGCCAAAAATATTAAAATTATCTTTCAGCGATGTCAATGACCCCTTTATCAATTCGCGAGTTTTGAACGTACGTGTACGATCGCGACACTATTGACGCGATAAGTGTTAATGTGATTGTTAAACTCAGCTTTGAGAAACGCTGATAGCAACCGGATAAGGGCATGAGAATAAACTGCAACAAAGTACAAAAAAGGGTAAAAATAAGTGTGTCATCGCTAGGCATAGGTAAGTAACCCATATCTTACCTACGTCCTGCAATACAAACATAAAATAAAACTGACAGTTCCTCGTGTCACACATTGCTTATATTGGCAAAATTGTTTGTGGAACTTACAAAAGTATTAACAGAAATTTCCATTAAATGCGGGCGAAACCACAGATCACAGCTATCAAATATCATATCGAGTGCTGACTTCCGGTACTTAACTTGTACTTAACCTATGTAATTTTTTCTTTACAGTAAAAAAGTCGCCTCAATTTTTTTTCCATCAAATATCTGTAGAACCATCGAAATATCTGTATTAACCGTTCTCATCCTAACACTATTTTACCTCGAGGAAAAAAACACCATAATTAGTGACTAAGGCAGAGTACTTGATATGTAATATCGAATATCACTATTGTAAATACGACAGGTTGCCATGGGAAGGACAAGGGTCAAACTACCGTGACTAGTAACAAGATCAATACTTGTCATGTTAACACCAAGCAAAATATCAGCTAAAATAGTATTAAAGGTTACGTTATCATGGTGGATATAATGTGTTCAAAAAAGGCCTATGTGCTCAAGTTTCCTTTTATCCTAAATAATTTGGGTATTCTTATATCAAGTAGTGATATGAATGTCAGCTTCCTAATTTGGAAGCGAACCTGACGTCTGGAAACTCTCGTAAATCGAAGTAACGTGCAAATAGATGCTAATAATTAAATGTTTTAGTTATGTTAAGATTATTTATCATTTTTTTGTATATTTGTGTGGCTTTAGATTCGTTCATTCCGGCATCCGTAAAGCTTGAATTCTAGATTTTATAGGTCATTAAGTGTGTCTTTATGAATAAGTATCACTTTCTCTTACGTTGAAGTTAAACCTAAGGAAACATACTTAACTAATGTAAAATGATTATGATCCAAACCTTCAACAGCAACTACATACATTGACTTAAAATACGATTCAGAACAAAGTTAACATACGACAGAGCGATATTAATCAATAATACCACATCAGAGTATAAACATTAGGGTGCATTTCCAGTAGAGATTTGCGTAAACATATCCATGGTTAACTATGGATATGTTTACGCAAATCACTATGGATATGTTTACGAAATTACTGGAAAGCTAAACTATGCTATGTTTCAAATCAATCAATAGGATTGCTTACTAGCTAGCTAAACTATGTTTAGTCATGCGGAGGAATACAGGCTAAACATTGTAGCTACCAATGCAAGCTTAGGATCGAAGTTATATTTTATACGTAGGGATGAGCTAAGGATCGTAGCTATGTTTTTTTATATGTAAGGATACGAGCTAAAAATCGTAGCTATGATTTATTTATATTTTTATTATGTGGAGGGATACGATGTAAGTATTTAAGTTACAGATTAGATCTACAATCGCGACCAAGATTGTTATACCTTACTGTTACTCACTTAGCTTCGTTTAGCTTAGCTTCGTAGCTAAACTTCGAAAACGCTACTTCACACATATCTGATGGTTAGGCACGCTTAGTAATGTACGATCGATTGCGCTGTCTCATAAATTATTGAGACTACTTTCAGGGACACGCGGGGTGCCGTAACAGTGAACCCCCAATCATTACAATCAGGTTCCCAATTACCGTTTTGGGTTACAATTTTTAAAGTTGGACTTGTTGTGGCATTGTTCGACCCGGCTGTTATCGTCACACTTATTTGTGTTTTATAAATGTGACTTTTTAAAGCTAATGGATCTTTGCGTAGTTCAATTGCACTCAACATTGATTTATGTCGTTTAGAAGAAAACTTAACAAAGGCGTTTATTTACTTCGTTGTTGCTTCTGTTCAATAGAAATATTATATTAATAATGTGTAAGAGTATTATAGAATAATTGATGCCCGTCATCCTTCAATACCGTTCAGTTTAAAAGTATCGTAAAATTGTTACGTATTATAGTAGTACGTATATTATTATCAAATGAAATAAATTTATTTCGTGACTTTATGTATTTAGGTATATAGTTTTTGCCTTAGTTTATTTGCTGACTTAAAATTAAGTTCATTAATTTAGATATAATTAATACTTATATAATAGGATTTTTCATAATATATTTTATTTTGTTTCATTTATTATTAATTCGTTATTAAATTTGCATAGGTATATTGTATAAAGTTATAATTTTGTTACATACAACATTAATAAGGACGCTTCAAAAAATTAATATCTAAAAAAGCGGATTCGCTATTTCTAAGCAAATTCGTTAACTCACCGACATAAAATTAAATACGTATTCCATAAAAATCTTTATTAACTGGCAACATTGAATAAAAATGGGTTTTACTACATTTATTAAGTTAATTAGACGACTCGCGTTTCACGCCGTTTACCGTATTTGGGTCTAGCAGTTTTAAATCGGCGACTTGCGTTTTGGCGATTACATTGATGCTGTTTTACGTTATTGGCGTCTTATTGCGCTCAGTCGCGCTGTCGAAACCGCACATTTTACCGACTGTATCTACTATTCATATCGTTTTTTAAGCTCGGTTGCTGCGTTGTGCGTTCAAAAGTAGCTGAGACCTGTGCTCAGGCTTGTGTTGCATGTAGTATTTGTCACCAGATATTCCAAAAAGCAGCGATATCATCCATCGTTGATGATAGATCTGTTTAGGGTCTTTCTCGCACGATAAGACGATAAATAATTGTGGATTTGACGCAGACGTCTAAACCATTTATTTAGGTCACACACTGTGCTGGTTCTGACTTGTGTAGTATATACGTTTATTTATGGCATCCATATGTGACATAGATCGACAAGAATACTTGTTCGATACAATGATCGCTGAGAGCATTATTTTTTTATTTTCCAATAATAGCTGAAACCCACCCTAGTAAAGTGCTAAGGGCTAATGAAGTAAGGAAATTACAAATTTAGATCCTCAAATGCTCACCAAATCTCATAGTTGTACAATAATCTAAACAAATCTGGATAGCAACTAGAACTAAGAGTCTACAATTTCCTACGTTGATGGCTAGCTAGAAGCCTTCAAATCATGCATTTCGGTTCTAATTAGCATCACATTACCATTTGGCATCTCGCGTGGCCTCGGCAATGTTCGGATAGATATCAGTGTTGCATGTTAACATACGGTAATACTTCGCTACATCGTTTGAATCTAATTTTACTAATTTGTTAAAAAGTTGAATTGAGATTTGTCATTTAAATGTATTTTTGTATAAATAATAGTTTTTGGAATGTAATATTTTTGCAGTGTGTACTTTCGTTTCAGGATTTCGTTAGATAGCAGTATTGAGTCTATTGCTATTACATTTACCCTTATTTAATAGTTATATTTGTTATTAGTTTTCTTTTAACTGAAGAAGCTAACGTCCCTATTTATCTGATGGTTAAAGGTCAATACGCTTGACATTACTATTATAATGCAAAATAGGTAGAGTGGGTGTGCAACCATAGTCGAATCACGAAAAGCCTACCGTCATTTTTTATTGAAAATACCATAAAACAATAAGTAAGCGAAGAAAATTAAGTGTAGCTTAGTCTACACGAAACACGTTCCTTAATGCTAAGATTATGCTACGCTGTAGCACATTTTACGACCTTACTTTATATGAAGCAAGCAACTTTTGTGTTAAAATAATGTTAGTAGCTGAAAAAGACGTGTTGGTTAACGCTTATAAGCGTTAAATCTTATAGAAAACTATGTTTTACACAAAATAAACCAGATAAAATGATTGAATCATATATCTAAAGAAATAAAGTTAAAATTAATAAGTAGATAAGGTATCTAAAGTAAGAGAAAAAATATTTAATAACAAAGTGTAAGCTTACTAGCTTATCCCCGCGGCTCCGCCCGCTACGGTCACGTTTATTACGGTAATGAGTATCAGTGCTTCCAGATGCACTGTGATTACAGTAGATCTACTGTATTTGCAACTTTTTTACTCAAAAGTTTTTTTTTTACTTTTTAGTAAAATTTTATTTAAATTATGATCGCGGAATAACCTTTTGTTATTTATTTTTTTTCGTCGACCAAAATTTTCCTAAAATATCATCTACTATAATTTTGAATAAAATTACAGTAGTTCTCATTAGAAACTACTGTTATTTTATAGTCAGAATCTGTAAGCACTGATGAGCATATAGATATAATATAGATATGTAATATAGATAATTTATGAGCTGGAAATATATCCTTTGTTACATGTTACAAGGAATACAATTCGCAAACAATAGTTTAGATTTAGTTTTCGTACACTCTACGCACTTATCAATAGGATCTATAAGATAACAGATAACGCTTATCGTTTACTACATTTTGTTCAGTAACTAACTATATGGAGTGCAAAGATTAGATTCATTTTTATTATTATACTAAAACAGCTACTTATTACCGTCTTTAATATGTTCTCTACCCATTTTCATCCTTTGCGCTCGTAGTTCAACGTTCAAGGTAGACTTGTTATGGGATGAAATGCAATCACCGTCTACATACATCACCAGAAAAGTCGCCAACACATCACCAGCTTAAAATAACGCGTTCTTTTACGCCCTTCTTAAAAATGTATTAATTTGTACTCACAAAAGTCACCAGCTCAACAGCTCATCTAGAGCTGTTTTAAAGGTATGCACAAAATCTGTCAATCATTGTAAGAAGTTTATCAGCAAGTGATCATGTGTAGTAAAGTACACACACACACAAGCGCTTTCTACACTCATAGGACACACTAAGATTTTCTCCTGTGTCGTGCGTGCCATGGATACGCAAAGACGAATACACAAACACCCAGACCCAAAACAGAAAACTAAATTCATCATTCAGATTTCTGCCTGGCCGGGGATCGAACCCGGGACCCACTGCGTGTCAGACCAGTATGGTGACCGCTCCATCACGCGGGTCGTCAATATAAGTATATAGGTATGTGTAACATAAATAACTCTCTTATGTTCCTTTTCTTCCTCATATATTTATTTTTTTCTTCCTCTTCTATTACAATTACAATCTATTACGATGATATCCTAAGTTGTTACTAATATGGCGCTTTCACTATATTTGATATGTATTCATATGATAAAATAGTGTGTGCAAAGAAAACTGTAGAATACGTGTATATGTTAATGTTACACTTACGAACACATGTTAATAATGCAGTCCTAAACAACGTTATCGGTATTACGTGAAACACTAGTAGATTATGAATATATTATCACATGCGTCTAATCTTCACTGATTGCGTGTATATTTTTTTAACAAAAATACAACCTACTTTTACATCACTAATATGCAGCAAATAATTTATATAAGATGTTAACCTAGCACATTGTTAAAAAATGGGCTCTCTACGTACTGTTTTCAAAATTTTAGCTCAATCACCCGTGTAAGGCGCCGATCATAAACCATTAATTATATTTTTTTTTTGTAAGTTTTTTTTACGTTTTTATGTTTTAAAACAACATAATTTAATGTTCTTTGTGACATCAATGGGTATTTTAAAGAACTAAAGTAATGAATTATGAAGAAGAATTAAGAAATCAAATAAAATAGAACAATAATTCTATCCAACTCTATTATTTAATAATGCAATGCTTACACTTCGTTAATTCATTATTTGTATTTGTTTTTTTTTATTATTATTATTTTGTAAGCAGGCTTAAATAACTTACATATTAATAAGAAACGCATCAAAATTTTAAATAAATTAAATGTTCTACACTTTTTTCTCATCCGTCACAACGATTAGTCTGCAGTGAAACAAACAAGCACCCAAACTTACCTTCGCAGTACAGTGTGACGTCAGCGAGACTCTCCGAGTTCCAGAGATTCGCAAACGACGTGGCCAGATTCGATCCGAAGCTGTTCCACTTGAGGCAGTACTGCTGCTGTTGGGAATCCATGCCCGGGCCGCCTCGGATACCTGCCCTGTTGGAGAGAGGGTAAGGTTAGATAAGGCGATAAATTAATAATTATATAAAAAATAAGTCTTTACTGTTTAAAACTATAATGTATTGTACGTTTATATATGACACTTTTTGATGGCTTAGATTTGCTTTAATAACTTGTAACATAAGCATTAAAATTCATAATGATAAAAGCATATAACAGGAAAAACATTGGCAAGTGGCATGTCTATTTCATCACCGTAGAAGGTCATGAATCGATCATGATCAGGAGTTGAATTTTGAAGTTGATAGATTCCTTAGTTGTTCGACTAAATTATCGATTTCATGTCACATATAAATTATTGATTATACGGAATCAAGCGCACACATTTCAGCGACTTGTGTAAATCGTTACAGATACAAAGATAAAGTGTGGGTTTTTAAAGGGGGTAGCACCGTTTGTGGTTCGACTAGGCTTTAACATCCAGCGGTGTAAAGTGCTGCTCGTGTTATAGTTTGAAGAATCAGCGGCATTTGTAAGGTAGACATACGAAGTACCTCAAAGGTAGCAACGCATTTGTAGCTCACCTTAGGCAAGACTGAACTTATCTGAACTTACATTACAGATGTCCATCAGTGGCAGTCGCCACTTACCATTAATGCTACTGCATGGCCTTTACCTACTTAAATATAATAAAATGGCAGGGTAATATTAGACAAGTTGATATATTGATAGTGATATCCTTTTTCGTATCCTTCACGAAATGTTTCTTTATCTTTTCTTCGTGTTATGTATTATTATTTTGTCTCTTTAAAACTTGTTGCAGGACGTTTAACGAAATAGATGTTTTCTTTTTGTCTCTAATAGATATTTTTAGCTACGCATCACGGATGCGAATTCGTGTGTATATGCGCATTTGTGCCACGAAAACTTTGATGAGAATTATGAATTTTATAAGAGAGGATATTTTTGAACCCGATGACACCTACATTATTGTAGAAATCTATGTCGTGTTCAAATTCACTCTCGTCTTCTTCCCATGATAATATAAAGTGTATATTTATTAGTAAAATAACAATAATGAAGGTTTTTTTTATGTTATTCGTACACTTGACGGCCACTGAGATTACTTATTTATCATGGCTGACATAGATCCAGATTCGGAACAGAAATCTATTTAACTGGTATCTGTTAAATAGATTTCTGTTATATTATTTCATTTTTTTTAAATCTTAATCCTACAGAGCAGCAATGCGCCTATAATCAATTTCAGGATCAGTAGTCAATGACAGCAATCATTACTATGTAAATATCCGGTTTGCTTATGCTATCCCTTACCTTCTTCAATTATATAATAAAAAACATGGTTTAGGCCTAGAGCCATTGCTTGTATAAAGTCTAACAAGGTAATCAATCAATGAGTTTAAAAATCCACAGGAAAAAGGCTCATAAATTTTTACGCGGTCATTTATAAACCGATTTCGAAGTCGTTTGAAAGTGAAAGTATAGTGTATGTCCATTATTTGAAATATAATGAATTTGTTTTGGAATGAATGGAATATTATTTGGAATTACGACTATAATCGGTTTGATAAAGGCTTTAACAAAGTGTAACATTGTTTTCATTACTAATAATATTTTTAATACGCAATTATTTCAACTCATGAACTTTGGAATGGTTACCGAACAAACGTACCCATACTCTTCCCATACCGATTGTGATATTAACAAATTATTATCGTTTTATCAGAAACAAATTAATTTTAGTATTTTAGTTAAAGTTATCAATCAATGCTATTCTGCTTCAAATTTGTATTTTGTCAATAATTCTATTTATAAAATTAACATTAACACTTGTGCTTAGGACATAAAAAATTGTCTTAGAGTTCTCTTTTGTGAGTAGAGACTGTTTTGCTTTTATTTGAAAGATCACGGGATCTCTTTTTAGTGTTTAGAAGATTGCTAATAGTTTGAGAAACGTTGGTCTATAGTACACTGTAGCATGTGCTTCACGTTATTTATTAATGTTACTGACACTTCACTTTAATTCAAATGAATGGCGTTATTGTGTGAAGTACGTATGTAAATTTTGATTATTAAATCACATAGATCATACTATACAAACAATGATCACTATGCATGCTAAATTCGGAATTCAAAACATCTGGGTATATGCTAAAAGTTTTAAAATATTTTATTAACTTAATTAAGGATATGTTCTGCACTTTTCATGCACTCATAAAAATAAATGTATAATTGTTTGCTTTCTAAAACATCCATGCTACTAACTTGGTGCTACGCACATAATCGTCTACGTGCCGGGGCGATTATTTATTTAAAATGCAGTATTGGTTTTCGGTGTATACCGTACACCTGAATAGCCCGCCATGAATTTATTATGCCAACACCAATGGTGGTATTTCCCACGTTACAGTATTGACAGGTGATGGCGGGTAATTTGGGCGGTGCCCAACGAAAAATCGACCAAAGAAACTTATAATACACCACAAATACAGAAAAAATGGGAATGGATATGCCAGGTATAGGAAAAGCTTGAAAATAAAGATAATAAACGAACAGACTATTTAATACGACATTAACAAACAGGCTTGGGCGTGCACCTTGCTGACGTCATCACGTTACGTAACAGCAATATTAAAAGCAACAGGTCACAAACGAAAATGTACAACAACAACAACCTTACGGCGTTACAACGGCTCCGTTTAAACCCCATTCCGACGAAATACCACAAATATAGGCGAACTTCGAAAATGAGAGCAATTAATCAACGGTACCACACCGAGAGCGTAGGACCGAATGCGAGTGCAGGGCCGATACGGTATCGATTTGATTCCCAGGCGCTCCGTTACAGCCTAACTGTACATTTGCATGCGTGCACGTATACACGGCCAGGCTAGCGAGAGCCGCCGTGGGTCTACGATCCGCCCTACGGCCGTTGGTGCCGCGTTGTCAGCGGGGAGGGCGGTAGGTCCGTGTAAACTGGAGGCCGCGGCGTTTCGGCTGCGACCCGGTTCCGGAATGCAGCACACGCGCAAGCGTAGTAGTGCTGCGGGGAGCAGGGGCGGCGGGGCGGTGCATCGAGTTGCGCAAAGCGGTCACTCAGCGCATCAATAGATGCAGCCATCCACCAACAAAATGGCCGACCCAAGCCAACGATGCGCAGTAGGCTCTATGTTTGAATGAATCAAACGGAAGAAAACAAGTTGTCTAGTACCTATCCACTGAAAATAGAAGGGTTTCACATTCTTTTACAATAAATAAATGTGATCAAACAAATCATCTCGCTAATCACATTGATCTTAATGGTTTAATGGTCATATATTTGTAGATATTCCTTGCACTTAATTTGGTAGGAATAAGTACCATTAACCAATGGTAATATATTCTTATTTACAAACGCTTCAAATAACCTCTGAATATTTATTTTCATTTTTAAATCTTACTTGATGACAAAATAAAATAAACTACTCATATAACAAAAACATCCTTTACACTTTTAATCCTAGATTTTATAGATGCTAAAATATATAGAGATAGCGACTGGTTCATAGTATCCAGAATTCACCCCTACACCTTTATTTTCAATTAACAGTCGAATTGGATGACAAAATAAAACAAACTTCTCATATTCATTAACATGCAGAAACACTTCTAAACTTCCCGTTTTTATTCCTAGTTTTGTTTTAGGGAAAAATTAGACTGGTTCATAGTACCGAGAATTAACCCATAAATCTTGTGGATGTAGACGACCGGTTTATTGGTGAACGTAAAACAATTTCTGCGGTTAGTCACCGATATCCGCCCTCATTCAGGTTAACATGCTTAATGAACCGTTTCTCAATTTTCTTTTATTGTAAGAAGCATTAGTAAAACAGGTCATTTACTGCTCTAATTTCATTCTTTTCAATGAAAGAAAGTTGCACCAGAAATATAGATCTTTATGTGATATATTTCAAATAAAAAAATTAAAAAATGTATTTAGATCATTGAAGATATTTTTAATGCAGTTCAATTCAGTTAATTTAAACTTCTCAGACATCCTGGTCAGCCTGCGTAAATATGAGCCTCGTTTTTAGTCTGTGATTTGTCCTTTACGGATAATAGTAATTGGAAGGCTTCGTTTGGTCTGTAAAAGTAAGTGATATCGGTCTAGAATAGCACCTCCCCTCTTTCCGAAGAAGATCCATAAGACGTGACTAAGATAATAAATCTCCCTAGATTATCTGCCGTCAACATCTACTGCTATCACCAACACGTACAATGACTACGGTACTAGGTTCAATAACTAGTGTCCTTCATTAGGAGAGGTCTATCTCAACGGACCTTAAAGAACTGAATGATGAATTGATTAGTTCGTAAACATTTGAATATATTTAGTAGACCATCTTTACCCCCATATGATCGACAATATTTGAGTCTTGAGGACTAAATAAGTATGGAGTACATACATTTCTACTACTACATACAGTCCTACTCATATTAAACTCGTATTTTATTTATATGTAATTTTATGTATACATTAAATTTTAATTGTAATCCGTAATAGTATTTTTAAAAGTAGTACTAGTACTACATTTTACTGTAGAAAAACTTATACAATTGAATGAATACAAAACCATTATAAGCTCGTTTAAATTAAAAAACTACATGATACTACAGCGAAAACACAATAGAAATAATAGTAGGTTATTTGCATGCGACTTTACAATTTTAAGCTAGGTCGTCACCCAGTTTCCAGTAGACCTGAAAACTGAAAATCTAGGTCTAGGTGAAGTGAAGTTCCGGTTCCCATAAGTAACTATGGAGGAGGTTATGGTAACTGCACTTTAGTTACATATAGGTTTTTTACTATTTCATATGCTTAGTTTACATATAGGTTTTTGGAAGTATTTTTGTGGAGCATGTAGTACATACACATGCATACATATGTAGTACTTACACCTGTAATTAACCCCAGATAAGATCAGTCAGTTTTGAAGGTGGTAGAACTCTTTGTGGTTCGACTCCGGAAGCACCACCGCCACACCTATTTCTGCCTAACAACAGCAGTGTTATGCGTTGTTGTGTTGTGGTCTAAAGGGTGTGGTAAGAGAGGGGATTTCATCTTAGTCCTCAAGGGTAGCAACGCATCTGTGGCTAACCTTAGGTGAGACTTTGATCTTACCTAGGGTTGATTACAGATGTCTGTGGGCGCCACTTACCATCAGGTGGCTGCAGGCTCGTTGGCTTCCATACTATATAAAAAAATCAGTCTTATCTGACGTTAGGACCACAATTGGAACCTCTGAGAACTAAGTTGGAACGCCTTGGATAAGAATATCTCCCTTATCTTCAGACTAGAACACAGCAATGCACTACTTTTATCAGGCTGAAATAGGTGTAGTGGTGATGCCTCCGGAGTCGAACAACAGAATTCTACCACCTCCAGAAAATATAAGTATAAATTATAAAAAAATAACAAAAAAACTTAGGCTCACGAATTTTACCTGTTCATACTACTAGAATCACTTAACTCAACCAAACTCTACCATTATTTTTAAAAGTAATATAAAACTAGCTATACTAGATTTAATTAATACTTATTATTATTTCATAGCCCTTTATTATCGAACTGTATAGATTTTCTTGCATTTTATATTTATTTATCAAATTAATATTTAGATTACATGTTTATTATTAATAGAATTGTTAGATAATCCGTATCATAAGAACAATTCCCACGGCGGCTATAAACAGATAGAGCATCGCGCGTTGCATTTGACCTAATTTTTTTGTCCGGCTCGTCCCCACCGATAACTGCGTTCAGCCACAGAGCGGAGTTTAAGCGGAGTTTTATTACCGACTCGTTGAACCTACGCTTTACGACTTAACTACTATCTTAATAACTATTGTCTTAAGAGCGTTACAGATCAGTATTAATTTTGATAATACGAGACGTCAAAGTTAAATCAAAACGATTATTGTATAAACAACCACCGATTTAAAACAAAAGCTTTTTAATAACATTACAGGAAAAAACGAGTATGCAGTCCTTTTAGTAAGCATGGAGATCTTCTAACGAACTTCATATGGGACATGATTTATCTTAAATTAATCACAGGTGCGTTGCTACTCTTGAGCCCTAAGATGGTCGCCTCATATGAAAGTAAGCCGACAACCACACCCTTTTACGGAAACGCAAGAGCTGCTTCACGCTTGAAATAAGTTTGACCGTGGACTACTCTAGACAAATCATGCCCGTACCGCGTACATACTATCATTTTTAAGATCTTTGTAAATGTAAATCTCTCTTGCTTATTCAATAGTGGCTATAAATAAAAAGCTACAAATATGAAACACTGCACTATCGGCCACTAATCAGGCAAATAAAAGTATAACATATATTCGTATTCGCCTGATACATGCATTCACCTAAATGTAGTGTCACAATACAACCACAAAAAGTTATACTTCACAACCACAGTTAAATTAATTATTGTTCATTTTATATACTTGGACACTTTCGCTCCTACAAATAGTGAGAGACTAGTAATCCGAGAATCAAATCCCAGGCAACCTCCGATTTTAAAAGTTGTATCTGTATTAGAAATTAATTATCACTTGCTATAACGGTAAAGTCAAACATCGTAAGGTACTTGTATGCCTAAGAATTTTTCAAAGAATTTATCACAGATGTGTGAAGTGTAGTGGTTCGCACTAGGCCATCGCGGTGAACTTTAGCCTAAAGCCATTTTCACTCACAGAGAAAACTCATACTTGGCACTGGACTATTATAGATTGTCATCAAAGGTCCACCACAAAGGGACAAAAGTTCTATCTAAACTATATTACAGATGCATGTCTTCTGAGAACTTGGAAAAAATTAAGTTCTCTGCTTTACCATACACTTTAAAGCAGAATACACCCAGTTCACACTTATACCGGCCATTTGATTAAGACAAGCTTATTTCTCTTGAATATTAAAACTCCTGATAGAAGTCGTTATCATAATTTGGAATGGCAAACGATTAAGAAATTTCTAAAGACTACTATTAGGTACGTAACAAAACGATCTCGATAATACTTAAACGAATATTTGACGATTTGACGACCCGCGTAGTGGAGCGGTCACCATACCGGTCTGACACGCAGTGGGTCCCGAGTTCGATCCCCGGCCAGACAGAAATTTGAATGATAAGTTGAGTTTTCTATTCCGGGGTTGGGTGTTTGTGTATTCGTCTTTGTGTGTCCATGGCACCCACGACACAGGAGAAAATCCTAATGTGGGGCTATGAGTGTAGAAAGCGTTTATGTTTATGTTTTTATGTTTATGATTATAATTGACCTTAAACAAAATTGAACTGCCTATTAAATAGGTGGAAATTGGCTACCAAAGGTTAAAATATTATATAATCCAAAATGTCACGTAAGGAAAATCGTTTTTAATATTATCTTCTATGGAAGAGATGTAGCTAACTTACTGGACGCAGGGCTGTAACCACATGATGTTATGTGATGACTGCCGTCTATGACCGGCTCACTTATATATGAGGTGACAATCTTAGTCCTCGGGAGTAGCAACGTATTGGTGATCGACTTCTGATAGAACCCCTGTTCTACATGAAGTTGCTTACAGATGTCCATGGGCGGTAGTAACCACTTACCAGCATACCACAGGTGGACTCGCTCGTTTGCTACTTCAGTCTAAAAAATGTTATCCATTTTTAATAAAATTGGAGTTCTACCTGCTACCTGGATTGCTACCCCTGACAGCAAAGTTGAAACGCTTCACATGAACTCTACCTTACAACTACGCCTTTCAAATCAAAACACAGCAGGTATCAATACTGGTATTTTAACACAAAAACTATAACAATTAAAGCTTTTCTTACTAAACTTAAAATACTAAACTCATACTTAAAAGTAACGTGTTACTAAGTATCATTTTACCCGCCTAATCAACAAGTAATACATTGTAAGAAATGTTTATACATATAAACATATATACATATAAACTACCGAACTGTACCACATACCTACCACATTTTGCAAGATCTGACACTTACAGGGAACAAGCGACATAGTAAGAATATACATTTGCTTCTTTATTATAAGAGGAAGGAAGGAGAGAGGAAATTCAAATTACCATTATATTTGGAACTAATTTCGCATTCTGCTCTAGCATGGATATTCATACTACTAGCTTATGAATGCAGTGTAATAATAACTACTATCAGTAGGTACAAGCAAACAAGTGTAATAACGTTTTCCTCATAGTGACTCGTGCACGAAAATAAAATGACAAAAATGTGACTAACATCAACTATTTTCTATTAAACTCAGATAAATATACCTACTCATTATTATGCTACTGAAAAAAGGAAAAGGTTCTATTTCACTACTTCTATAATGCTACTGAAAAAAGTAAACGTTATGAGGTAAATAATTTTAAGCACTTTAAAATAAGATTCGCAGTTGTCGTTTCAGAACAAATTATTTATTTCATGTATTCGGCATTTGATGTAATGGATTCTTCATCGAATAATAGCCTGGGATTATCTCTGTCATGGTTGCCATGGACGTAAATAAAGTCGAACGCACGAAAACGCAGACCCATGAGAACCTAATACCCTCTGCATAACAGTCAATATTAATAGTCCAAGATCTTCTTCAGTATACCGCAGTCTAATATACATATGTCATGTATGATTTTACTATTTCCAAATATACAAAATAAAAAAAATTACAACTTATTTTTATAATAAGCGTAGAGCCTGAGAATCATGAAATAACTTTATGCAAAATCTTTCTTGTACGAATTAGCGCAGAGTCAAAAACTTCAGACGAATATAAATATTGTTTCTTTGTTTCCGCGGGTAGGAAGTGAAGTAATTTGTAAGGAGGCTGTATCCCGCAGTGATTTGTAAGAACTCTAAAATATATTTTCTAGAGCTTTTACCCGCTACGTAAGTTATGACTTACCTTAAAATCTTGAACCTTAACATTTCTCTGGTGGACCCAATACTGCATAAGTTAACATAAGTTAAGGCAACCTTAAAATCGTTTATTTGAAAGGAGGCTCGTGAGCAACACATGTGACAGTACTCGTATATGACAGCATATATGTATGTTTAATTCAAATAGGTAAGAGTTATTCAAAGAAACCTTGGATTGGAAGAACAAACAACAGGAATAACAGAGACAATCAGAACAATAACACTGCATGTATAAAGAAGAAATAGGTATAAATGTTGCTATACATTCAAAGCGCAGCGCATTCTACAACAAAATAAACATTGTTGTTCATTTATATAAACAAATACAAGCAAAACAATTTTATTGAGTGTTTCGTATGAAGTGTCGTTTTACGATCTACTCGAGCATCAGGCAACAGGTTACTAAACGGCTCTGATTTACGACTTATTGGGTTACAACTGTGTCATGTTGCCGAATAGCCTTATTTTCACTTATCTTATAGGACGAAAGGATTATATCTAGAAAATATAGAAGATTTAGGGTCAAAATGTCGGCAATCTTTCTTCGAGTATATTATGATTTTGGTAGTTATAGGTAGTTTGGCATAAACGTTTTCGCATAGTAGTAATTTCTTGATATTCAAAGATATGCAGTCTTGGACCGCAATCAATATCAACTTGAGCTGCATAAATGTCAAAAACATTGCATGTTACCTTAAATTTTTACTTTCTCAAAGAAATTAAATGGCTATATAATAATACCGCTTTCCACAGTCCACCCTAAGGTAGGATTTCTTGTGTGTCATGAGTGACATATACACACGCAAAGACGAATACACAAACACCCAGACTCAGAACAGAATTTACAATTCATCATTTCGATATCTATCGGGCCAGGAATTGAAGGTTCGATCACTGAGTCCACACGGGTTTTCATATATTTTAATTTACATACATACAAATTTTACATACAAATTTTCTTTTTTTACAGAAACAAGTTTTTACAAACCTTTTTTCAAGTTTTCTTACAAAAACATGTTACGTACTATATTAGATTTAGTACGTACATGTTTACAACCAACTGCCGATTGACGTTACTTCTTATATAGCTAAAATCGCGTAGCACCATGTAACGAAGTAGAATCACGTTTATGTAGTAACATGCACGTCTTCCGTTGACCTCTAGTTGAACAAGTGCATGTAACACACGCGACCGTCGTTGCAACAACGCAACGGGACTAAATTATACTTCATAATGGTACACGTTATTTTCCTATTAGACACGCTTCGAAGTTACCAACTTGCGGTCAAATGCTACGAATATAACGTATGATATGTTTACGTGTATTTTGTGAAGGTAATTACATCAACCATCAAATAGTAAATAGATGTTGCCGCTTTGAACGACTGTTACCGATCCTAGTAGGATATGAATACAATTAAGATAACTTATGAGTTATTTTAAAAAAATATATTCAAAATATTCGCCGATTATTTTTTAGACACAGTTGAAATATCTTATATTATCGTGTTTGTACTGACTGTTAATGGCTGGCCGCTTTTATTAGACAGAAATAGGTGTGTATAGCTGTAATGCTGCCATTATTCAAAAATCAATTTTTGTTTTTCATTTCGTTTTTGCAAAACTGCATAACATTGTTTTAAATAAAAAAATACAGAAACACTAATACTGTAACACTCTCCTATATAATATCTATGACAATGCTACATTATATAAATGGCGAAATAATAAAATAATTAAATCAGATTGAAGATTTTTTAGTTGGTTTTTTTCTAGCGTATGGGTAGAGGTTCTCAGATATTATCTTTAGAATATGTAAGTATCAAAACAAACATGCTGTCCAACTGATGGTAAGTCGTTACTACCACACATAGACATCTATAACCAATCCCAGATAAGATACTAGTTCTACCTGTTGTTGCCATGAGTTGCTACGCCTGAGGAATAAGTTGGAACGCCTAAAATAATATGTTTCCCTTATCACACAGATTTAGATCAAAACAACGCAGCGCTTAATACTGTTCTAAAGCCTGGAATAAATATGACGACATCCGAAGTCGAACCACAGAGGTTTCGCCACCTTTCAGACTAAAAATAAAGTAACAAATTAACTCATAGAAAAGATGAAACATTATTATATAATTTGTTTGTTTAGAAAGCCTAAACGTGGATTAAACTCGACAAGCATGTCCGAGTGGCAAGATACATACTGGTATTTAAGATTCCAGTTATCAAATGTGACTTGTACGTAAGTACTAGTAATAACGGTAACTATTACCACCAAATAATCGATTATGATTTTAAAACTCTTTTAAAAACGCAGGTTCTCAATTTTTTCATCGTTTTCAAAATGCCTCAAGTGCGCACATGTTCCACGTCGCAGCGGTGCGCGTGCGCATTGCAACGCGCAACTTTCTATTTGAAACCACTGAATCATACTGACTGGAAGTGAACCAAATCAAGCCACAATGGCAAACGATGATACTCAAAATGTAAAAGTGGTATTTAATAAAAAGTAAATTCAGTGAAAACTAATTTACTGACACAACATTTAGACATGGTTAAGATTCTTTATTAACTGTAACAAAGTGATATATTCATGAATGACCTTGGCCGTCAATTGGACGGTAGCGATCAAGGGAACAAATGTTAGGTGTGTACTACTTAGGATGGAAGTTATTACTACTGTACGAGTATCCAGTAGTATGTATGTATCTTTGTAGTGGTATTTTGGCACACAACCACATATTCATATATATTTAATTATAGCGGAAGAACTGTTCGTAAGAAGTGATCGGCGGTCAGATGACCAACTAACTTCTCCGGAAAAGCAACGCTTGTCAACTCAGAAATCAACTTCAAAAATAATTCCTACCATACAAAGAACTATTATATTAAAGATATTATATTATAGAGGTCCATAAACCGAAGACATAATCACTAGACAAATTACGAACTAACGATTTTATGACGTAAAAACAATAACAAAGGCCCTTCTATTGAAAAGATGCTCCACGTTCGGAACCTTCCGAGCACGGCCGGAAAAGCGCTGCAGTAGAAAGTGACGCGCACATTTTGGTTGTGCGGGAGCTTAGCCTAATTTCCCTTTTGGAAGCTACGTGTAGCTTACCTTGCTAGTTAATTAACCTTATAATATTGACTGGCTAGCCAATTTAACGTAGTACAATTTAATATTAAGTAACCAACTGAATACATAAAAATGTATTATTGTTCTTTATCAGACTGAAGTAGCAAACGAACAGGCAGTCTACCTGATAGTTACTGCTGCCCATGGACACCCGTAAGCAACATCATATAGAACACGGGTTCAATCTGAAGTCAATCACAGATGCTTTGTTACTCCCGAGGACTAAGATGGTCGCCTCATAAGTAAGTGAGCCGGCATCCACACCCTTCCAACGAAAAAAAACTGCTTCACGCTAGAAATAAGTGCACCGGTGGTACCTACATTGGTTCTACGACCTTTCAAAATAATGATAACATAACATAAGCCAACTGAGAGCACTGTAACTCAGCAGAACCTTTTACTTTTCGTTCAAATTTTATTTATTTTTGGGAGTTTCATTAATAAACCTTAATAGTCTTCACTATATATAGATATATCTAATTTTTCTGTAATCGACATTACTGATGTATCTTTTTTTAAATTTTCGATTCTTAAGGAATAAGCACCTACAACATATTCATTATTTATTTGAATAAGCGTTGCTTTGATATTGTGGTTACCATATTCATTGGAAAATGGCCTTCTGGGTTCGACTCCCAACTTAACAAACGATGAGATAATTTATTCTGTTCTATGTTTGCAGTCTTTGAGAGTATACATTACAGATTGCTACGCAGTAATGATATATCGTGGGTACATGTTACAATTACTTTTAAAAACATGTTTGTTACGTAACAATAACATATTTTTTTGAAATTTTCTATAAACATCACCTATTTTTTCAAGTAAACCTTTAAAACAATCCAATATACATATCAATAAAAAAACATAAATAAAATTCAGAATACACGAATGGCCTCCATATTCCCCTTAATAAAAACAAATAATTTCACTATTTCTATGCTCAAAATGCAACCACAATTCAAGATAAAAAACAAGTAACTTAATAGGACATTGAATAAAATATATTCATAAGATACCGGCTCTTATAATAACATTCAACTATCACCAATAAAATCATCAAATTAATCACAGCTTAACAAACCTATGATTAATTTTCGACATTCTAACGCACAACATTAATTAAATGCATCTGAGCATTCGAAATTTAGAAAACTGGTCCGCTAACGCACTGAGATGTCGACACCGCTTACGCAATCACGGATAGACAATAGTCCCACGCATATGCAACTATAGCTCTTACTTGCATGGCACTGCGACCAAAATGGCACGCATGCACGCACCGCACCTTTCCCAAAGATTGCGTTATGCGGAAATGAGCCAGCATACGTAAATTTGAAAAATTATTCTGCCAAAAAATCGAATGCCTTGTCGAAATTTAAATGAATTCCATGACCTAGTATCCATCTAATTTGCAATATAAAACCGGTATTTTCAAAACGCATTTCTAACGGATTAGTTTAGGCCGTGACTAAAAAAATATTCATTCTCTTTATGGCCAGCGTTTATTCGACGAGGACAATGATTTATGATACTTATATTTATCAAATTCTAACAGTAATTCAACTATAAAAGGTACATATTCTATTATAGTTTTAATAGTTTCAAAATACATTTTCCTGTTTCACCGTGACGAGTATTCGCTGGATGAATTATTTCCTCTACGTCTATAGTTCCTAAAATGACGCTGACTCATTCCTGCGCAAGCGCATCCCAATTGTAATGGTGAGCGTGAGTGAGTGCATTTTTAAACGAGTTACTACGCCTCTTGACTTGTACGTAGGTACTACAATGAGCACGTACCGTTAACGTTGAACGATTTTGTAGCTTAACAGATATAAAGTTGATTGAAGCATAAATAAATATTTTTGAATTAATATCATTTCATGCCCACGGTTCGGTGACAAATATTATCATATTGTACAATTGTTGCAATTGCGTGTTAAGCAATTACTTATTATTATAAAAAAACATATTTATTACTAAGAACACTGAAGAAAAAAACGACATAATTCTTTTAAGATATTTTTCTCTTTATATTCCAGCTATTCACATTCGTACTACACATAAAACACTACAACTTACTTACCTAAATCGATATTTGATTACGCAACTAAAATAACAGAGGCGAGTAAAAAAATATACCATATCGATTATATTGGTTACTCATTAATTATTTCGCGTCCTGTAAAACAAGTGGCTTATGTCACGTATTGATCCAGTATGTGTATGTATTTTGAACAAAATGAATACATTACAGTACGACAAGCCTAAAAGAATGGGTTCTTCAACGTGGAACTCGCCTTAACTATCACCGTTTATTTTAAAGTGCGATTCGTGGAAGTATAAATTTATAATTGTTGTCTTATTAAATAAGTATATTTTGCTATGTTTAGAATATGCTATGTACTGCATTTTTAGATAATACTCCTTACTTGTAAACTTGTAAAATGACATCAGTTTGAAGACAACACAAAGCTTGTTTATGCTAATATTGTGATTTATTAATTTATTTTTATTTTATTTATTGTTTTCATTTAATTGTACCTTAAAGTCTTCCAATTTGCACTTAGCCAGTGCGGTTTGCTAAAACTCTTACTAAAACTCTTTCAATCTGGCAGAAGACCCATGCCCAGCAGTGGGAGAGTAATGGGTTGACGACGATGACGAATTGTAACTTAGTTTATAATTTTTAATCCAGTTCCTGGACATTTATATGCCCTTAAGCATTGTATGTCTATTTTACATACAAATCCTTCCTATGAAAATACTCGTATGGGGCCGTTCAAGTATTACGTAAGCAGATTTATTACAATTAGCTACCCCCCCATCCCCCTCGTCAGCAAAAGTAAGCTAT
>MOOZ01001250.1:230119-249517 GCA_002930495.1 Cecropterus lyciades
AGACACAATGTTTTAGAAGTCAGGTCTAGAGCCTTGAAATTTGGGAACGCATATGTTAACAACCAGCTACGCCTACAAAATATCTTACAAAGTACTGAGACGTCGCTAAAGTGCTTAGCCGTATTATATAGGAGGCCTTATTCATGGTCTACTCTACCTATCTATGCTTGATTCGCTAGACTCCTGAGAACTAAGATAGTCTTAGAAAGTAGAAGTTACTTATAGATATATTCATGAATGGTAGTGACCACCTACCATCAGGACTATATGCAAATTTCTACAACAAGCCCTTATAAAAAAATTCATGATGATCATCATGAAATCTGGTAGCCCGATGTGCCTGCCTATTACAGAAATTCTCAATAAATTTAATTAGTTCGTGAGTATAGCCAGAAGTTCTTACTACCCAATTGAAAAAAAGTATTATATTTTCCAATGTGTATATATTTTGCACGCTAATAATTTGTTTTTCTCGCGGCGACACATGAAACTTATTTACGCAGTCGGGTCTTGTTTTAGCAACCATATGATTTGTATATAAATTAAATTAATAAGTTATATTTACATACGTATCCTCATTACGTATTATAGATGATATATTCAATTACGTCTAACATTGTTTGAATTATGTGTTTTTTCCAAGTGGTAGAACCAGTGTAGTTCGACCGGGGAGGTACCACCCGGGGAGGGGAGGGATATTTAGTAGCAGCACCACCTCTTTATGGAACTATTCCTGTTCCTGCTAAAGTAATGAGATATGTGTATAACGGTGCTTCATTACGTTCTGTTCGTTGGCAATATGGTGACTTTGAATTCGGACATGCTGATTTTGAATTCGGAGATGTTGGCATTTATGAAATGAGTGCATGTGGCAATACAAATTTTCGTCAGTATATACAGAATCAATATGCTATGTTTATAATTAATAAAGTTGAGTTTTTTATCGATGGTGTTGAGATTAATCGTTATTATGATATGGGAAAATTCCTATTTCTATCGTGAAGCACTTCTTACTTAGGTGGAAAGGTGTGGTTGCCGGCCTACTTGCGGCGATCATCTTAGTCCTCGGAAGTAGCAACGCATCTGTGATCGACTTCAGATAGAACACCTGTTCTATATGAAGTTACTTATAGATTTCAATGGGCTGCAATGACCACTTACCATCAGGTGGACTGCATGCTCGTTTGCTACTTTAGTATTATAAAAAAGAGAAAATTATTACAAGTTACACATGTGGGATAATTTTCTATTTTTAAATAATTCTCCTATTTGTTATTATCTTTTAATAATTTTCCTATTTGTTATTAACACTTAGATATCATTTATAGTTTATAGAACCTTAGAATAATAAATCCTTAATATAAACACACACTCTATTATGTCAGATGTAGCCAAATATGTGTGTACATTTTACGTAGTACCGACAATGTTCTACAATTATGTTTTTTCTGTGAGCTAATAATTAGCCTATGTAGTTAATTAGTTACAAAAGTAAGGTGATCCCTATTTAGCGCACCGAAAAAACGAAGCTAACATAATCTATTTATCTCTGTCTAGTTTATAACGTGATTTGGTCACATTGCGAGTGTTGAGTCGTGCGTCTCAATACTAATACAAATTACTGGTCATGTGTGAGTTCGTCTCACGGACCGTACATTCCGTACTAGACCGTTATTTATTTTATGTATTTGGGAGAAAAAAAAAGTTATTTTTCAGTTCGTTTCAGTAGTGATATTTGAGAGTTTATTGAAGTAGCAAATGAACATGCAGTCTAGTTTATTGTAAGTTGCCCCACTGCCACCCAAGGAGATTAGTCTTACTTGACTTTTTGGCTAACTACTAATTACTACCTCTAAACAATAAGTTAGAACGCCTCGGATAAGTATGTCTCCTTTACCAGACCTTTCAAACCAGAATACACCTACGCTTAACATTACTGTTAATAAGGCAGAATTAGGTGTGGCGGTGGTGCATACGGGGTCGAACCACAAGCTCCACTGTGTGCTTATAAAATTATACTAAGTTTATTATCGTTTTATTAAATTCCGAGTATTACAATTTTTAGGATAATAAAATTTAATTACACATGATATAAAACGCTTTACTGAACTTAAACTTATTTTTAAATGTTAGGAGGAAAACGGGTAAATAGTTCACTCTAACACGAAATAACTGGCACGAATAGACGAACAGGTTAAAAGTTTTTTATTTTTCTATACAATAAATACCCATATTATAAAGTAGAGTATATTTGCAAATGTACCAACTGAAGACAGCGGTTCGTTTGCGGGCAATTAAAAAACATGTAGTGCTCATTACTAATGACCATGGATGACAACTTTCAACGGTTTGCATATTAAGGCAATCTTTTTCAATTAGACGAACCACGTGGTTCTACTGACATTTGGCTTCAAGCGTTTGTTTTTAAGAAATTGTGATAGAAAATGAATTCGTGTGGTATCACCTCTCTACCGACTATAGTAAAAATATTGAACGGGTTAGTATGCTCTCCGAAACCTGGAAACGCGCAATAAAATTTACCCACCATCGATCCGACCAGTTTATATCACCCTGGATGGGTGATATAAATTGTTAACTTCTGTTATAAATTTGAAAGTAAGAAACAGCATGCAGTCCACTTGCTGGAAAGTAGCTACTACCCATGGACATCTGTAATCTACCCCGGATAAGATCAGTCTTACCTACAATTGAACACAGATGCGTCACTAACCCTGAGGACTACGTTGGAACGCCACGGACAAGTATGTCTTTCTTACCACACCCTTCAGATCAGAACACGGCAACGCTTAACTGTTATAAGGCAAAAATAGAAGTGGGGGTGGTGCCTCCGAATCGAACCACAAAGGGTGGAGTGGTGGTGGAGCGATCACCACACCGTTCTGACACGCATTAGGACCCGGGTTCGATCTCCGACCGGACAGACATTTGGATGATGAGTTTAGATTTCTGTTCTGGGTCTGGGTGTTTGTGTATTCGTCTTTATCTGTCCATGGCACCCACGACACAGGAGAAAATCCTAATGTCGGGCTATGAATGTAGAAAGCGTTTATGTTACCTTCAAAATAAACACCTTTATTGTTACAATTTACATCTGTTATGATTTACACAAGTTGCTGAACTATTCACGCTTAATTCGGTTTTGATATAGTCATTAATTTCTATATGACATGGAATAGATAAAATTTAATAGATCGACAGTTTTCTATATTCAAATATAGTTTTTTTCTTTAAATAAAATAAATAACGGGATTAGCGTGACAATAACAGAACAAAGAAAACAGATAAAAGTCAATTTTAGGTTTAGATTTTATTGAAATTGAACTAAATTTTTTTTTTTTGAAATTGTAACTAAATAACACCGATTTATAACTAATGTTTGCAATCTGTCTCACGGCTGTAACTTCATTAGCCTTGACAAGGCTGTATTAACGATATAATTAAAGTAATTTAACTTCCTAATGTTTTTAATAACACGCGTGGCTTAAACGTGTTCAATGAATACTAAGATAATTATTTAATTATTAATGTTTAGTTTTACAGTTTACCTTTATTGGTACGACTCCAGTACCATTGCCACCTGTGGCCTGTTATATAAATGTTGAATGATGCTATGGTCTGGTTTGAAGAAAGCTTATGTAAACTAGCACAAGGCGTTCTTAGTCCTCAGAGGTAGCAACTCATCTATGACTGACGTATGATAAGGTCACAATTCTACCTATTTTTCATAGATGTTCATGGACAGCAGGGACCATTTAATAGTCGGAGTGTATTAGTAATGCCTACTCCTTAATAAAAAAACACTTCGATTAAAAAAAAACAATCACTATCCTAACACGGTATTTTACAAAAATATGTAAGAATCATAAAACACGAAAAAATCAAACAGGAAAGAGAAAATTCATACTTAAAAAATTCTACATATAAACATAGGTATTCGTATAATATTAAGTTAATTAGACACTTTAACCTTATTAAATAATTCTTTATTAAAAACCCATTCAGTTAAACATATTTCATAATTATATTGACAACGAACGACTTCTGCAAATTAAATTTGGGTATCTTAAAAAGCTTGCCAACAAAATATATCGATAGAAACCAGTTATATCTCAAGTAACAATAATGACAATCAACAAAGGACAGTTCCGCGTGGGGTGATCAGGAATAATGCAGCGACCGGACTCTGTGGCGATTTGGTCAAAGACACAATCCTTGACCCAAATAAATAAAAAAAAACGGTCAAGTGGCCCTTGGAATAAATAGAGAGTTCTGTACACCAAATGATATAGAGCAAATATTTGTTTCATTTTTGTATGGTCAGTGTTGCACTCATCATTTATAGATACCTATTATCAATTTTATATAAATCTTATGGAGAACTGCAATGTTTTATTTGGCTTGTACAGGAAGTTAGGAATAAATAAATATTTTCTTAAATATATACACTCCGAGAGATTTAAAGGTTTTGAATACGAGAATGGATCGCCAAGTTGAAATGTTATTTTTTATAATTTGAGAGTAACAATATCGCTTATAACCTCCAGATAAAATTACAACCTTACCTAAGGTAAGTTGGTACACGTTACACCTTTAGACCAGAAAATAGCAGCGCATAATACTGCTGTTATTAGGCAAATAAAGGTGTGCCTCCGGAGTTGAACCATAAAGGATTCTACCACTATTAAAATTAGTACTAAGATCATCCTTTAACATTAACAAAATAACCTACAAAAATGACAAAATACTTTGAACAATGACAGTGACGCAGTATTTTCTTTTCTTATATAATAAAAACCGAGAAAGCATTTTTTTATATTATGGAAGTAGCAAAGGAGCAGCCCCCATGATGGTAAGTGGCCACTGCCGCCCATGGACATCTGTAGTCAACCCTAGGTAAGATCAAAGTTTCACCTAAGGTTAGCCACGGATGCGTTGCTACCCTTGATGACTAAGATGGAATGCCTCGAAAAAGTATGTCTCCCTTATCACACCCTTTAGACCAGAACACAACAGCGCATAACACTGCTGTTATGAGGCAGAAATAGGTGTACATGCTCGTAACCGTACTATTTCGAAGTAAAAATCTTACTGAACCCTAATATTCCCAACCAAAACCAGTTTGGATGTCCCGAATTGTCCCACACAGGTTAAATTACGTATTGTTGTCCCACCATACGCGCGTATTTAGGTAACTCGTATGTCCGTATGTTGCAACCTTTTGTTCAGTTTGACGGGTATGACGTAAAAGGATTTTTAAATTAATTAGACAGTAATGCGATTGTCTGCTGCATTTTTTATTTATTTCCTGTAAGTGTACATGCATATATGAAAATAAATCATATAAAAAAATGTTTAACAAAACATAGAAACCCACTTCTATACCACAAAAAAAATTAAAAATAATTTAAATATATGTTGGTTTCTTACATACACAGTACATAGTTCTGCTTAGCAATCTTATTATATATCCGTAAGCACCAAATGGCGCACATTTATGGTTTAGGCCCGCAGTACCCCTGCATCATTAGGATTGAAGAGTGGAAGGTCAATTTTTTCATCGTAGTCTCTGCTTATCAATCTCAATATACATCCGTAAGCAGCAAATGGCTATTTTTATCACTCTGCATCATCAGGTTTGAGGAATTGAAGGGCAAAATTTTCATCTTATATCCTTGCATAGTAATTTTACTGCATATATTTTAGCACCAAATGGACTACTTCTATGGTCTAGGTTCGCAGTTCCCCATACATTATCAGGATCGAAGAATAGAAGGTCATATTTTTCATTAAATTATGTCATCCTAAATACCTAATGTTCATTTTAAGTTTCATGAGAATCGGAGTTGTAGAAGCTGAGTTATTCGTCCATTTGGCACGGATGCCCTTATCAAAACGGAACCAAATTAAAATGGGACCCAACAGGAAGCATCAGCTTTCAAATAAAAAAAATGTCAAAATCGGTCAAAAACGGATATGTCTACCGGTATATACATAATTAAGCATAGTATATAAAGTAAATAAGACGACCCGCGTGGCGGAGCGGTCACCATACCGGTCTGACACGCAGTGGGTCCCGGGTCCGATCCCCGGCCAGACAGACATCTGAATGATGAGTTTAGGTTTCTGTTCTAGGTCTGGGTGTTTGTGTGTTCGTCTTTGCGTATCCATGGCACCCACGACACAGGAGGAAATCCTAATGTGGGGTTATGAGTGTAGAAAGCGTGTTAAATATGGATATAGCCACAATAAAAAAAGATTTTTGAAATTTCACCCCTAAGGAGCTAAAAAGATAATAAAAGCGTTTTTTTATGATGTGTCTCGTTTCTATAGCAAACCGATCAATGTTCCATATAATCTTGTAATACTCTCTAGGATACTCCTCAAATCTCCTAATCCACAGAAAATTGTGAACATCACGTATCTTCTAAAACTCGGGAAAAATAAGCGATTATTTTAAGAGCACCTTATAAGATACCTACTTGTTCTGCGCAGTCTACTTCAACGGTAATAGAATCATATGGGCGTGCCTGGCATCAAACCCCAGACCCTACGTGAGAGAACAAATTGGCGCTAGTAGTACTTGTTAGTCTAAAAGGTCTTAACCTTTGATCAAAGGTTTAGTTCATCAAGATCAAAGATTACCTCATATAAGTTCATAATAATATTATAAATCTGAAACTAATTTTATTACTTTTTCGTAGCTAAACTGCTGAACCTACTTTGATAATATTTAGTGCACATAGTTTAAGGACTTTCTATTAAATCAAACTATTACGTAAATATTGTAGTTAATTTCTGCTTAAGCCTATTCTCAAAATCAACGTAGATAAAGTATAAATCTAAGTATACATCTAAAATTATTTTGTAAAACTTACTGCGTGTAGATTAATGTACATCACGCAATATAAACACTACACGCCACTTAGTACTTATATTGTACATAGGTACGATATCTTTTTAGCCATCTCCAATAGCATTTTGCTACAAGCTTCATAGCTCGTTGTGTCACTGACTGCGGCGATACCTTCAAGCAGTATTATTAGTAGTAAGCGGCGGCAATTATTTTTGCCTAAACTTCAATCCAGATAGCTTTACTATCCGGTTCGAAATGCATGGTAAGACAGACTTCTTATAAATATACGAGTTTTGAACAAACAAACCTATAACCACAAACAAAAATATTATTATTTAAATATTCCTTGATATTACTAACAGTTACTCATTAGGGCCTAACTAAGTCAAAATACTGATCACGACAAATTTTGATATAACCCAAATTCCTACGTAGAAATTTCAAAACTTTGGGCAGGTTTGCATCTAGATGTACCGTGGTAGTTTATAATGCATAAAACTATTTGTAACTACTAATATCAAATATTTTTGAAGAACGATTCAGACTGACGCATATCGTCGTCAGTCTTCGACAAAAATAATATGAACCCCTTTCACAAGTCGCTCATCAGCAATATAAAAGCGAATGGATTCTCACTTGTAACTAATTACCACAGGGCCTAAACTACTTAAACTAGAACCATGAAATTGGACAATAGATTCATTTTATGATGTAAAGACCTCCTTTTTGATATTCCACCTCTAAAGGGGATAAAACGTTTCTATTATTTGTACTGTTGTCAATACGTGGTCTCTGAAAACAGCTAGTACTTAATATGGTATTTATTTAACATCTATAAACATATCAATGAATTTACAACAAGAACAGTTGAAGGCATCTGGCCTTGGTTACGTAATCGAACTCAAAGGTCCTCCGTACTTGTCCTTGGCCCTCGCATGAATCTTAAAGACGTACCTACTGCCAATGCCTACGATGAATAATAGCCGTATTTGTACACGCCTGCTTATCGTGCATGTATTAAAAAAATCTTATACTTCATATGGTATGCTCGTTTGCGACAGAATAAAATTAAAACGATATAAATATAAAAAATTAAAGAATAATAAAATGAAAGAAAGAATCAGACTAATTCTTATGATATTTTTGCTGTTGTTAAAGAACACCATTACGTATTCATGTTTTTGGACACATCGTGCTTAAAATATTATAATATAAGTCCACTTGGTTTTTGTTTACCTTTCACACCTACTACGTATAGACCACTTATAAGTCTTCAATTTAAGATTGTTAATGTTTTCAAAGATACAATTAGTACTCTTACCGTACCATTAATGGTTAATAATAACACCCAAAGCTATCAATAGCCCCATTTTTGCCGGACCAAGAATAAAACCTGAGACCTTGGGAATTCCGGTAACAACACGATGTTCGTCAAGTAAATCAAAAAACTATCACAATCTAAGGCAACTAAATGTACATACTTTCGTTAAAAGCTTTGCATCTGGGCTCAACACGCACCGGCGTCACGCAACCGTCGCCTAGGTACAAGGACCCGGACAATCCTAGTCCCGCCCACTCTCGCCTAGACACAGCGGACCAAAATAATATTTCCGAATCTGGTATCGACGCGTAGGCTTTATCGAGGAACGTGTGGTAGTTTGTGAAAAGCGAAATCGTACTGATTTTCTTTTAATGAGCTCGATTAAAAATAGATTGGAGGTCGCTCAAGTAACATAAGGACCCTTAATATACACTATTACCTATTTATCAAAATATTAGGTAATGGGTTGGTGGTACTTAGAAGAGGTAAGGTAGCATCTGCAGTTTTTATAACAATACAAAAATGATACAAGTGAAGCTACACGCACTGCTAAGCATCGTTTATATCTAATGATAAAAACTAGCAATACCATTACAATGTAATGCCTAACCTATATGTAATGGCGATTGCCATTACATATAGGTTTAATAAATTGATTGTTTCATCCACACATCCAAGTACCAAAATATTATCATGGGCGTGTAATCAGTAACATTTTACCATAAAATCATGTAGCTAAAAGCATGATCCATATCGCAACAATATATCATTTAAATTTTCCGATAACAAATAGCTTAAAACAATTAATCTCTTAACATACAGAAGGTTACAAATCATCAAACGAATCATTGCATGCTCTAGGAAGGTACGTTAAAACAATCAGTCTTGTAAAAAAAAGGTACAGGAAAGTATGTAACCGTTGTTACATAAACTACGAAAACACATAAGCTATCTTTTGATGTTCAACATCTTCAATTTACATAAGTTTATTCCCGTTTCAAACGCACGTAAGTGGGAAAGCGTTGTAAGCACAAAGATCGTAGGTACAAGTAAAGTAAATATTTATACGACATTGCAGGTATTATGAAGGCATCGTACCACTTATCGGATGTTCAAAACCTTGAATTTACAATCCATCCATTTTACAAAGATACAAACGAAGCCATTCATATCGATTTACTAAGTACACTTACGAAAGTAATATTAAAATCTAGTACCTCCAAAGTATATTGTCATTGGTAATGTTGGTCAAATTATTTTTACAAAATTTTCTAATATAAAAAAAATCCAAGATCAAGAACAAAATATTTATCGGTCCTCTTCGTCAAAGTGGCAAATTATATTAACAACCTTTTCTAATAGATACATCTTTTTTAATCAGCCTCTTTATACAGGTATATATAGGTCACGTTACAGGTATAGGCAACATATTCGTCGCTGCACGCACTACGAAGGCATCGTAGCCCGGTTACGCAACGCCGCAGATCCCGGGATGTCCTTGGGCCCACCCTCCCCAGACGCTGCGCAAGACGGGAATAATATCTCGGAAACGGAAAATCGGGGCGTAGTGAGTGTTTATCGGGACGTTGATAGTATTGTAGAGTATAAGTTTACCGTGATAAGTAGGCTAACAAATATGCTAAGTATCCGTCTGCGCCAATCATTTTCTGTTTAAGCATTTATTAGGCTTACGAAATAATATACACGATTCATTTATATACTTTTACTACAAGGGTTTTAATAGAAATGTGTAGGTTAGCTATTTCATCCCAGTATAAAAAAGTTTTTCTTTTTGAACACATAAATAGCCCACACACCTAAGGATCCAAAACATGTTGAGCAATTTAATAACTGTGTCTGTGCTAAACAATATTTTAGTTATGTATGTATCATGTTTATTGTCTACCTGATTTTATGGTAAAATGTTACTGATAACACGCCCCATTTTCATACCTCTACACTTGAATCTTTTTTGCGTATCACAGTGACACATAAAGACACTCACACTAGCCCAATACGTTAGTAACATAAATATATCGATCATAGATAAAACCCAAAATAACCCACGTTTTGACCTAATCAGCTACTCACTCGATAGGCCACCTCCTAAAATAAGAAACAGACATCCATAAGCAAACGCTAAACAGATTAAGTCAGAAGGACCCAATTAAGTTAGAAGGACCTTCTGAAACAGTAAGCCACGTTGCACGTTTACGCAGGGCGGCGTGGCCTTGGTTACACAAGCGTCGCGCCAGCCCGGGGGAAACCACCCCCACCCGACGAGCCTAGACGCAGCGCGAACGAAAATATATCTCGGAAATGGAATCTGGGCCTACGCGTCTATCGACGTCGATAATAAGGACGTCTAGTGAACTAAGAATTAGTATCGTCTGCCGTCATAAAATCATGGAAGTAGTTAAAGATTAATTCCAGGAAATATACAGTAGTTTTCTACGAAGTTACCTATTGAGGTCAGACAGAGCCAAGCGTGGTAGAACTAGAGTAAGGACTGGAGACGGTGCAAATGTAGGGAACTTTTGAGAGGTATATACTTACTGCTTGTGTCTAACGCTAGGGTTTAAGCTGCAAGCATCAACATTGAACGAATTTCAGGAATTTTTACGATTTGTACGTAGCCTTATAAGACCAGACACATATATTCGTTTATAACGCTCAACGCTGACACCTGATGCGAATATTTCGACGCCCGCGGGTAGATTTTCGTATATATGAAAACGAACCGACACTATGTCAATAGGGTAAAGCAATACTTAAAATTGATCACGGATATGTTGCAGGAACGTAGACTGTAGTATTCTATACGTATTAATTATATATATAACATTTGCGAACACCACCCTTCTTGTTTAAAGAAAAACACAACTCGAAGAAAACCTCAACAATGTTTTCATTTTAAGCGTCTATCAAATCTACGTGCACATTTGCTACGAGGTCTATAGGGTCTTTACAAACAAATAAAGCATTTTTTTATTATTTCAAAACGACTACCTGACCTTCTTTATTTACTTATACGAGACCAAAATCAATAAACAAATACAAAAAAAAACATTATTACAGTAATCAATAATTTAAAAAGTGACTGTATTTAATTTTAAACGGATTTTTACACAAAATACAAAACGTTAAAGGAAGTGAGATGTGGCACATTTTTTCGTGGAAATTAGGAACCCCGTATATAAATATCACGGTGTCCTCATAGAATCCCGTTTAAATAAACGCACGTTACTTATATCGCTGGGTTTATTATTTTTACGACGTATTCTAATCACGTCCTTATCAATGCGGTAGGCCTACAAAATTTAAGGTTATCTTTAATTGCAAAGATAGCACGCGTTAACTCACAAACCAATTCTAATCTTTTATTACAATGTGTTTATCTACGTATTTAGTTAGTGTTTACGATAAACAACTGATGAGGCGGTATTCCATCTAATATATCATACGATTCTGAGAATTTATTTCATGAAACTTTGAATGAATTTTTCATTATAATTGCCTTATTATTAATATATTATCGCATATTTAATAAAAATAATATATATGTTAACCTAAAGTAAAAATTATATAATTTTTTTTTGTATACATTCATATGTTGAAGAAAAATGCACAGCCCATTAATATTCTGTAAAAAATTACCTTTTTGGACAGCACTTTTGAGGATACATTTCCAAATCTTATTTTATGTATAAAACTTATATACAAAATTGTATGTTGCGTCTGTCAGTATATGGTAGAGTTTAATTAAATAAAAATGTGTGTAAGGTATATAAGCATAAATAGTTATGACATATAATATTTAGGTACGAGTACGTCCGTCTCTCAGAATATATTTTGATTAATTCGATTAAGAGAAAATTACTATTGTTAAATTTACACGATTACAAATTCTGGTTTAGGAATGTACCTAATAAGATGCAGTTTTGCGGGCCGCCCCGTATAGCTCTTTTCGGGGGCGGCACAACGTAATACACAGCACGGTTTTTAAATATGGTGCAACCCTATGTGTTTCGACTCTGCTGGCACCAAGAGCAGCGTTAAGCACTTCTGGGTTCTGGTTGTAAGGGTGTTGTAAGGGACACATCCATAATCAGCTTGTTGTGAAGTTTCAGAAAGTTCGTGAGGATGTATGTATGGTGTTATTCTTTCACGCAAAAACTAACTGATTAAATTGGGATGAAATTTGGCATACAGATAGTTTATGGCCTGGATTAACATATACGATACTTTTTACCTTGATACATGACCCAAGCGGGTGAAACCGCGGGAATTAGCTCGAATGCTATAATTTCAAATATCATTATTATACAATGTTTAGGGCTTATTACATCTTTTAACATAAACGATTACGCAATTACATTGTTTACAATTCAAATATTATACACAAGAAAACTATTTCTTGAACTTAATTCAAACATATTAGCCTCGAACTCTACCTTATTATTTCCTCTGCAAAAACTTTCATTTCTTGCTGTATGTTACGTCAATATTTTCAGCTAGGGCTACTGACCCAACGTGAAAAAATCGGTCAATATTAATAAAAGTCGATCATAATAAAATATTTGTCTTTGGACAAATAGAAATGTTGTAACTTTATTGTTATAAAAAACAATAAGTGCCGTCAAAGTAATGATGGGTACCAAAAATGTACATCCGATTGATTAATCAGAATGGAGATTTTAAATGAATTAAACAATTTTTTTGCCGCTGCGTAGCGGGAGAGGCTGAGATCAGACAAGTCAAGCTAAGTAGATCAATCAAGAAGATATAGACTTATAAAACTATCCGACAAATAATAATAATTACAGATCTGTAATCTTAAGGACTAATTTGGAATGCCTCATCTTCAGTCGGTATTACTCACGACGTTCATAAAGGCTGTAAAGAATAGCTAAAGTACCACAATCAAATCGAAACATGTATATATTATTCGTAATCTGCATTTATATACTCCCAAATGTATCAATACACCGTATTTGTATAAAATAACACATTTAATGAGTAACAATTGGAATAGAATTTTATTGAATAAGTCTATATATTTTATAGAAACGTCAACACGTTCGTTTTATTTTATTCTTAGATATTTTTCGTTCACGTTCATAACCTAATTCAACTATGTGAATCGAACGCCAAGTAAACGTTAATAATACTAAGTAGAAATGTGAAACCGAATTGATCACAAATGTTAGGTAAACTGCGTTATAAAAGGTGCTCAACCAACAGTCAAAATCATATTAACCTTAAAAAAAAACCGCCTGAGTGTTGATACAGATTTTTTCATACATTAAAATCGACCTGACGGTAAATCAGGCCCCACAGAATACCAGCGCAGCTGCAGGTGACCTCAGTTACCTGCAGCAATAAGCTAAGTGGGGACCTTTTCGGTCAATGTAATATAAATTAATATAAGTAAATATTTAGGTAATAAATTAATAATAAGTCTAATATTTGTTGCTTTGTATATCTCTGTATTTAACCGAATAAACTATTTTCTTTCTTTCTTTCTTTCTTAAATGGTCACTGCTGCCCATGGACATCTGTGACTATCTTCATATAGAACAGAAGTTCTGTGTAAAGTTGACCACAGATGCATTTCTACCGAGGACTAAGATTGTCGCCTCCTATACAAGTGAGCCGGCAACCACAGCCTTTCCCCAAAACGCAAGAACTACTTCACGCTAGGAATAGGTGTAGCGGGCAGTGGAACCTCAATGAAAGAATTGGTTCTACCACCTAGTAAACGTTAGGTATCTCAACTTAGAAGTCACAAATAATGCAAGTGTAACTACATTTCATTAACAATTGTATCAGCTAAAAGTTATTTTGGACTAAAATAAACTTAATGCTAAATAAAGTTTTACATAGTTTGCTAAAGTTAGATTTAGGTCATGACACTTAATCGTTAGTCTTACTTAACTATCGAATACCATTATTTGTAGTAATAAAATATTTTGTTAGGGTTTTACAAGGTTATTGTGACGTAGAATCGCTTGCCAACACGTATTTTCGTCAAAAATAACAGTGTTATTTAAACATACATTTATATATATAGAGAGAGAGAAATTTCCTGTTTACTTATAGCGTATCCACATATTTATAAAAAAATAAAACTAAAAGTACTTACGAGCAAAGTTAATGATCCCCTTATTTAAAATATGAACAAAATATCATATAAAAATAAAATTTTAAAAATTCATATGTTAACTGCGATATATTCATACTGTTAATAAAACATACGGCAACTGCTTTACTTTCTATTATTTTTTATAAATCTTGGTAATCGATAAAAAATAATTAAAAATATATTCTACATATAGATTGAAGTAAGGCTATTAGTGTATAATAATGTTCTTAATAACATTTGAGAAAATGAAATATCAAATTAAAACGCTTCAAGGAAACAAGATAGATTGTCATCCTCTTAGCTACGTAGTAATAATATCTTTTAGGTAGTTTATAAAGAAAAAAAAGTTGATTGTATCTTAAAAGAATGTACCTATTACCGAAAACCTTGTGTTAATGATACGCACGAATAGTTGAATTATAATGTAAAGTATGTAATTACAATAAGTTTCAGCGCGTCGTTACGAAATTCGTAGTTCGTATCACGCACAAAATGCTGCATACTGCAAAACTATTCCATACGCAGAGCAAGTTGTGAGTGCGCATACACAAACGGTGTAACAATGGGTACTAAATAACACGATTACAACAGTAAATAATTGTAATTACATTATCATTCTAATACGTTGACGGTTCGGAGAGCGACTCCTCGTGCGCCAGCGCCCTACTGGCGGTAACAAACGCGTGCAGGCCTCGGACGCAGTACAACGTACAAGGCGAACGTTGCCGCCACAGCCGGTAGGTGCTAATAGCCGACAGCGGGGCCACTTTGACAGTTTCTATGCAAATGTTAATGCGTCGCGAGACCAGTTTTCGCCTCAGCGGTTCCGGGCCTACCTACTTGCGCTCGATCTATTCACGCCCATAATTATTACCGAACGTACGCTCCAAACTGGATTTTTGACGAATTCATTAAGCATTTTAAACCAGGATCGAATTCGACGGTCGTTAGAATGGGAATTCATTATCTAATACGTACGCCCCGTGAACGTATCGCGAGTGAAAATTGACGAATCGGTCGGTGCCGGAACGTGCAAAAAAATTAGTGATGCAATAACAAAGTGCAAAAAAACGGAGATACGGTTGTCTCATTATCAAGTTCAATAGCCCCAAAGCGACAGCACGTGTATGCAAAACCTGGGAGGCGGATGGAGTCTGAGCAAAAATATCCTCTCGATGAAACATTTTAAGGCGCAAACTGCTCTACGGTTTCAGTCGCTTAAAATTTATCGCATGCTGCGGGGTGTCAACACGTATTTATCTATGACTTTGTATCTCGATACATATTTTGGTAAATTGACTCGCAGATGAGGCCCGACGGTTTTCCGCCCAAACACAGCTACAAGGCGGAAATCTTAAATACTGAACAAAAAAGGACAATACTTTCCTCGATTCCATGAATATCAGTAGTTCCACAGTCCTTGTATCGTTACTAGAAAACCATCAGAGCTCTGTCGAGCCGTGCACAAATATCATAGTTCGTATCACTGAATGTGCGTTCACTGCGTATCACTGGCGTAACACTAGCACCGTACCGGGCGATGTCCGTACTCACTTCCGCATATTGCAGCGCGCGCTGGCGCCGATCGCCGCAGTGCGCAGTATCTAGGTACCGCCGCGTCGCTCCTAACAGGCGGGAGCCTCGCTCGCGAATGCGACCGCCGAAAACTCCTCACGCCGTCCGAATGCAGAAAATTCGGACGCGTCGAGTGGGGGACGCTCTACGACTATCCGAAACTTGCGCGCGTACGTGCAGCGCTTCGGTATGAAAAAATCCAAGGTTAACGCGCGATGCCAAAAAAAGACGCACGCAAAATAAAAAAAAGACGGCTAGAGCGGCGCCCCCCGGCAGCCGTGACTGCAGCCTCTGCACGCGCGGTCGCATTCAGTTCTTCTAGCTATGTGATCTACTCCTATGGATCGCGTACCGCCCTGTTTATGTTTAAGGCTTTTTATTTTTCGTTACGTTCACTAAAGTAATCATATCAGTTTTTAATAAAATGTATGTAGCAACACTTAATAATAAATCGTTACATATCAATAAATATACAATATTACGTAATCTTGGTCCCTACCCGCAGCCGTAGACCTTTAAATGTCGCAAACAGTCTGAAAAATGTACGATCCGAGATAAACCGCTCGAGTACAACGGTACATATTTACATATCGTCCTCATACTTTCATGAAGTTATTCAACTAAAATCTCCCAGTTTGAACTACACAAACTTTGAAATTAATTCAAACAAATTTCAGGACTAAGGTCAATGGAAAATTCAATTTTACAACTCTCTTTCACATAATTACAATTACATTGTTAATATTCTATTGATATACTAATACAAATGTAACAAATAAATCAATTATATTTAAGAAATATGACTCAAAGTGCCAATAATGTATTTTATTTATGTTCTCACTTTACGGAATCAAATTACTGTAATAATTTTGATTTTTATTTTTTGTTGATTAATTCATAATTTTCAACAAATTCACAAAAATCAAACAACGTCACATTAGAATCCTTTAAATATATTTCGCCTTCTAAATTAGTTGTCAAGGGCAGCAACGCATCTAAGTCTATAGGTAATACTTTAATCCTATTTGCTGTTATTTACAAAATTTCATGAGGTGCAATGAATATATACCTTAGATAATCAATACCTCACTAACACACTTGAGGGCTCGAGTCTCAACTCTTTTTGTCCCAGTATTATGTAATCGATGATTTAGAAGCTGATTACGTATTACTTGAATTAATTGATCGTGAGAAACGTCCTTCTTTATACATATTATTTTTTCCATTGTATTATTACATCGAGATAAAATCAAATAGACTCCCAGTATATTTTCTGTAATTATAACAGACAAAAATTAAGCTATGCCAGATTATCGGTATTTTGTTTTTGTGTACCGGGAATTAAATTTAAATTTAATTTTCCTTAAGTATTTAGAGTAGTAGTCTATTTCATTATATGTGAATGTATTGTAGTAATCACTAAGCATACAAGTGGATTAACCCGTAAAACCGCTCTTCGTTTTTATGGCTGTAGAAGTCTCTACAATAAAAATTGTAAGCCATTTTTTCCATAAGAATTAATATACGAAGAATTAATAATCAGTAATTAGTAATTTTATTTCATTAAGTGATTTTTATTTTCAATGAGTATCGTTGTTCTACAATTTTTTATTTATAATAACATATATTTTAATACAATTCGTATTGATACCTATTTTATTTTTATTACAACGGAGTATTTATTTTTTCAACAAAAGATTATTTTTTTGGAAGTGACGTTTTAGACGGTATTACTCCACCGGATATTTGACCCTTACTCTGGTTATAAATACATTTAATAAAATTTCCATCCACACTTGTGGAACACTCATAAACAATAGATATGCAATAAGTTTTAAAATATTCAATCGATTGCTTCATAACAATGATGCAGCGTCCAATTGAGCGGTCATAAAATTTGGACGGCCTTGGCCACAAACATAACGTCTTAGCGATGAGTTGAGAGTCTGTCAGTTCATTCATTATTTTGTTTACTTCTGTTCGCCATTCTATTTGTTAGCTCTCTTAGTCACCTGTACACTTTGGTCAACCAGTACGGGCTTACTACCTTTTTTTATCAGATTGAAGTAGGAAACGAGCATGCAGTCCATCTGATGATTAGTGGTTACTGCCGCCCATGGACATCTGTAAGCAACTTCACATTAAACAGGGGTTCTATCTGATTTCAATAAGATGCGTTGCCACTCCCGAGGACTAACAGTCGCCTCATATATAAGTGAGCCAGCAACCACACCCTTCCAACGAAACGCAAGACCTGCTCCACGCTAGAAATAGGTGTGTCTGTGGTACCTCCCTCGAACGACACGGATGGCAGGTGGTAGAACCGCCACCTGCCATCCGTTTCCTTAAAACAATCATTGTCTACGTTCTCGTCTATACATTGCAATCTACATTGCATCCTTTCGATTTCGGCCATAATTTGCAATGACAGGTGTAAACGTAAACAATGATTGTTACGGGGAAACGGAATAAACTCCATCTAATCTATCTCCACTTCGACGTACACCTCTGGCTATGTTAATATTAGATATTCATTAGCGGCAATAACTATATACCACTATCAGATAGGCTTGATGTTCGTTTTCGACTTTTAAATTATCAAAACAAGCTGTATTTCAGGTCTCATTCTATAAATCCGTGGTTTTCTTAAACTGGGTTTCTTTTTACATGATATTAAAATAACAAAGACCTCACTGCCGCACGGATTTCTGTAACGAATTGAGCATTAAAGTTCTACCTGAAGCCACAGATGTGTTTTTACTAAGACTTAGTTGGCTAGGCGATTAGAGAATTAGTCTGATGGACAGAAGCGTCTTTCTGCGAAGTGGCTAACAATATTAATTTTTACGCTACTTCCCATAGATTTAATTTAACGTTAAGTGAATTTTGTGTAACTTAGATCGTCTAACTTCTGAAATCTAGGTTGATGCCTGTAGATGTCTATGCCTTGTCTTTCAATAAATATACAGCATTTATTAACGCTGCTTAATACGGCTACAGGTTTTACCAATGTGGCCACAGACACAATACGGGGCTCTGCGTCATCTTTATTAAGTTTGCTTTTAATAACAAAGCAAAAATTTTATACAAGAACTTAATAGGGTTGTCTAATATTGACTTGCTTCCGTCAAATTAAATGTTGGGCTTCAATCGTGTGTGCTAACCCTAAACACATATAAAATGTGCATTGCTCGAAGAACAATAACAAAATTCAATAGAGACTCTGTTTTCTTATCAACGCTAGTAAGGCCACGTGAATTATGATAACGGTTCAGAATTAGAACACAGGATGTTGAAAATTACGCGCGGTAATTTTTTGGGAAAACATGTTTGAAACAGCCTTTTTTCGTTGGTCATTTCTTCTAAATTGTTTAGTTTTTTACGCTATATAGTATAGTTTTGGAAGGTGGTAGAACTCTATGTGGTTCGACTCCGGAAGCACCACCGCCACACCTATTTCTGCCTAATAACAACAGTGTTATG
>MOOZ01001250.1:279756-290071 GCA_002930495.1 Cecropterus lyciades
TAAATAAATAGATATATAACGATATAAATATATTACATATGTAATAAAACAAAATCTTGAAATACTTGAATTATTTGATGTAATGAAAAATTACAGAGTCGTTGTTAATAAAAGATAGTTTAATCAACGTTATCAGTATTTAATATGCTTTCATATACAAGTTGAAGCGTGATATATAATAAAAAAACACTCAAATGAAATCTATGTATATTATATCTATCTATATATAATAAAGCATTTTTTAAATATTCGATCAAGCATCCCAAAAATCCACGGTTAGATTTTTATGAAAGTGTTTGTTTAAAGGTTTCTAATTGTATTTTAAAACTACGTAATTATTTTCCTACGATACGATAGTTAATATATGAAAAAAATCCTACTACATAGTAAACCGTGGGGATTATCTAGTTAAATATAAAATTGAACAAATTCAAAAGTACGTTCAAAACATACTAATCTCTGAAAAGATAAGACAGGTTTAAATGGGGTCTTTTTGAATTTGAGAGGCTATTGAACAAGGCGGGTTTTAGGCTAAGTTTATAAAATCGATAAACTATCTGAAAAACGGAGTTACATACATACGGAAGTTCTATTGAAATGGTCGTAAATTGATTAATGATATACATTAGAGACTATTTAGTAATCTTAGTAACAGAGCTGCTTTACATAAAAAGTGTTTTTACAGTTACTCAAGTGAAACTCAGCTCAAATCTTTGTTTTGGCCGTATAAATAATTTGTGGTCGCCATGATGTATCGCTGTGGGCGGCCCACGTCACTCGGAGAGATGAATTACATAACGAACTCGATACCACGGTCATGGTTTCTCAAAGGTCAAGTTTAGTGATACTTATCGCTAAGTATTCACGTTCGTCGAGGAAGACGATAGCAACTGCATGATCTATTGAGGAAATAGATAAATGTGATAACGATGTACTTGTACAGCATTTTTCCTTGTTGTTCTGTAGACTCTTAATACTTCTAAAATATTGCCCAAAAGTAGGTAAATTTTGGGCAATATTATAGAAATATTAAGAGTAATACTAGGATATGGAAATAGAGACATATATAAAATAAACATATCTATTATATTAACTGAATACGTTGCTCAAACAAATATATAATGTTTTCTAAACTAACCCTCAAGTAACAAATCAGTAGATAATAAAATACTAATATTTTACAATTGTTAAATTTAATTCCATTTATTTCAAATCATTTGTCTTTATTGTCTTACTGTGTTTAATATATGCTAATATATTAATTGTAAGTAAAGGAGATACATGTTTTCGATTTAACATTGTGTTGACAATATTTATTTAAAGACAAAATAGATACAATCTAGACTTAAGTGTGTAATTACGTTTTAAAGTTGCGTTTTTTAAATTCCTGAACTTTGAACTTCATTGACTTTTAAATTTAATATTTTGTGAGCTAGTTTTGATTCTGGTTTTGTTACCTACATATTTAACAGTCTGTGATTTTTTGTAGCCTGTTATTTTAGTAACTGCATTCAAACAAACTAATAAAATTAATCAACATGCTTGCCATTCCTGGTGGATTCAGGACTGAGAAGCTGAAGCCCCACTCCCCAAAACCTAAATAGAAATACTTAAGTCCATTTGACAGATAACAAAGTTTACCAAAAATAGGATCTTCCCTCGCCTCTTTTCAAAATCTAGACAAAATGTAGACAAAGACAGCATAAGCGTTATAGGAAGACCTTTTTTTACCACCTACCTATCTTCAACCAGTCAACCACCCTCACGACCTCTTTCTTTCCTGAAAATCCTGAATTCTCCAGTGCTGCCGATTTCAATAGGCATATATATCATTAATTAAATGTTTATTCATACGTAACGAAAATACGTTAAAGAATAAGAACAGTTTTTGTCTGTATGTCTCTTAATCCCAAAAAATAATCAAAACCCATCACTCAACCCGCCAGCGAGTACCGAACCCGGAACCCTACACATCATACAAATACGGTGACCGCTGTGCCAGTTATATTTCCATTTCTAACACTTCATATCCTTATACAAATCAGAAATATATTTGAAAATATTCCACACAAGGGCGCCGCTTTCAGGCAAAAAAGCTTACACGTGTCTCGTGAAAGGAACAACAAGAAATATCCTACGTATAACTGACAACAGGACCTTGTCTTTAAAAATAATATTCATTACGGTAAAAGCCTAAATGTTCATTTTCAGTTTATGTTAAACGAGGTTCTTCGAATGACTCCGTCCGGAGCTTATTTACAGGGTTAAAAACTATGTTAATGTACTAATGGACATAGGTACTAGTACTAATGGACTCCAAGAAAGAGTTTTTGTCGCAGTCACTGCGGTTGGCTGTGTCTTGATGATCTACATCAATCATCAGACACTAAAGAATCGTCCCTGCTCTTGAATTAGTACCTTAGTTCTTCCCCGCCTCCTACGACATTTATATAAATAGATAGGCAGTGTTATTCTTACTCCCAAAAAATTAGGTACAAACATTTCTAAATACACGTAGCATGACTGCCTTATTTTTCCCAACACTTAAAATACACAATTAAAAATATCCCCTTTCGAGGTTCGGAGTTCGATATCCAGGTTGCCAGGTTTGTAAAATCAATCTCATTGTCATACCAGAAATTTAGAAAGCGTTTTAGACTATATTAGTCTTACTGCAAGAAAATTATCCCAATATTGAGGTTTTAAGTAACTCGTGAAAATTAAAATTTTGGTATTGCAAACAGACATAACCAACTAGATTAATTGTATTCATTAAAGCTAAAACATTCAGTCTACCATGTTAAATATACAAACGTTGAAATTATAATGATTTCTGTTTTCAACATTTTGATCCCTAATCAATAGGCTGTGAGCTGTCGGCTGCGTTTCTATAGCAACGGCGTTCCCAACTTCTCAGGGACGCTTCCCACTTTGAGAGGGATGAGGTACTACCCTGTTTGTGCCTAGATTTGTGATCTTGCCGAAATACGCACGTTTATTGATAACGAGCTTATTACGCGTTTGCGTCTTTAAATACGACTGATAAAAGATATGTGGAAAATATTTTGATTTTCCACTTATTTTGGCGACGAATTATTACGAAACATGTATTACGTGAAAACATGTCTATTTTAGAAACTCCTATAACCTTGTAGGAAAACAGGAACTTTCAATCCTTCTTTCGGCAACAAAAGTTTTTTAAAAACTATCTGTATATACTGTTTTATTTTTAAGAACACACTTAATTATTTGTAGAATAAAAAATATAATAGATACATCTACCCATAATTAAAAAATATATATTTGTCTTAAGTAATAACATAATAACCGGCTTTTATAAATAGGAAAAGCTGCACATAACTATCACAGACCTAAGAGTAAAAATGTCTTATTTATGTTTATGTGGCAGGCAAAACACTTACAGCTTGTTATCCATATCTGTACTAATATAATATAAAAATTTTATACTATGAAAGTTCGATGGTGTATGTCTGTGTGTTACTCAATCTCGCAAGAATCACTACAGAACACAATCATACTTTTGATATCGATATTTTTCGCTATTTAAAGATGGCGACGATTTTAGTGACGTCAATACACCCTTTGGTTTCAGACTTTCATATTTCCATTTTTATGTTAACATTTTATTTTCTACCCGGAAGGTCCTTTTCACTTTTCATGTACCTGCAACGGTTAGCGAGTAAAATCTTAATTTTTTGTCCTGTAGCGAAGCACGGATACTTCAGCTTGTCAGAGATAAAAAAAATAGTTCCTAAGACAAACGAACAGTTCTACTATTCATACAAAGACGACATATAGAAATAGTACGAGGTCTTACTGATGAGGGTTTCAGGTTTCATAACTTTTCTAATAATGAAGATCAAATAGCATAGAACCTCTTTGCAGTAACAACATTAATTAACATATACAGTAGGCAACAAAATAAAGGCATCAAAACTAACAGCAGCGAATTAAGCAATATTGTTCCTAACAAGGATATACAAATAAGTCAATTGTAGTTGGTTCTCTATTGATCACTAGAAAACAATATTACTACCAAGTTTAAGGGAATATCACACAATAAACAGAAGTTAGGGGATTGTTACACTCAAATATCTGAAATGCTTATATTTAACCGATATACGATTTGTATTCACGAAATAAGCAGTTGTAGGCACAAATGATGTTCAAAATAAAAATTATTTAAATGGAACTAGTGTTTGGTAGTTTCTTATTGATTTATGGTAATATAATAATTGTAAATACTAACAAACTAGCTGTGCTCTTCGGTTTCACCTGCTGCTACATAAGAAAAAACAAACAAACAAACATAGCGTGATATTATATAGCTTATAGCCCTCATGAATAAATGGACTATTCAACACAAAAATAATTTTTCAATTCGAACCAGTTGATCTTGAGATTAGCGCGTTCAGCCAAACAAACTACTACTTTATAATAATAAAAATAATAATATTAGTATAGATGAGGAGATGCGTGCGATGGGCAACATTAATCCGTTCTTTATAGCTATAATTAAGAAAGAAAAAAAAAACAAATCAAATCCATTAAAATTCAAATTTTTTTGAGATACTACAACCCTTTATGGTTCGACTCCGGAGGCGCCACCGCCACACCACTTGCTACTTAATAACAGCAGTGTTAAGCAGTCATGTGTTCGGGTGTGCTAATGGACATACTCATCCAAGCCCTTTCACCTTAGTCCTCAGGATTAGCAACGCATCTTTGGCCAACTAAAGGTATGACTTATATGGTGTTGATTACATACGTCCACGTCAGTGGCAATTAAAAAAATACAGTGAACAGACACAAGACATTTATACATACAAATAACGTGTTACAAGAACTTTGGAAAAACTATCAAGGGGCAAATTCTAAATGTTGCCTACACTGACCAAAACTAATTCGATTAGAACTTCGGATCCTGTACGCAATCGTATTAGTAACAAAAACATTTTTCCCTTGTCCTCAGAGTTCTCAGTCCGATACTAATTAGGGAATTAGTACTAGTAATAGGTGAGTTTCTTCCTTCGAATTAAGGGTATACAACTACATCAAGTATGCAATAAAATGATGTAAGGGTACAGTGATAAAGAAATAAATATTTTATACCTATATCATTTTAAAATTGCAATGCGCTCAATTTGGTAGTTACATACATTAACTAAAAATATTTAGTGCTTGTGGTATACTTATACCCCCTAACATCAATTTTGTTGCTAAGCAACCTAATTATTAATAATTAATAAGTAATAAATTTGTTAACACATTTTATTCGTGTTTATAGCAGAGACCATTTTTAAGTAAGATCATTTTTGCTTGGTAATTTTTCTTCATTTATACAAAATGCTTTGATTTGTCTAGTGGAAATTTCCACTAAATATTCGACTTTACTAAAGAACGTTTTTTATCAAATTCCAAAGAGCTTTGTTGAAGTTAAGGGCAGCTCTTGGTAATTAGATGTTCAAAGATAACTTGTTTGTTGTATTGAAATAGGCCAAGAGGACTAATTTATGGAACCGGAAAACGCGTTTTTTTTCTCAAAAAGTCAGTTATACTAATTTTACTAGTAAAATCAAGATCATTGAATGGATCTGTTTCATGTCTAGTCACCATTCTATGTGGTAACATTAACGAATTTATAAAGTTGTGTCATTCTGATTAATTTAAATTTTTGGCAGCTATTCAATGGTGCATGGTTTTGAATGTCTCCCAAAATACAGGGTGCCATTCGCCGTTTTTTTCCAGCTTTTCTCTAGATTGTGTTATGTTTAGAGGACGTTTAATAGACACCTTCTACAAAAAACTTTAATTCAATAAACTGAATGATCATTTTGATTCAATAAACGGATTTTTTAAACTAATAAACGAATGTAACAATTGTTACGTTAACATATTCTAACGTTAAAATATTCTTTACAATTTATCATTTAAAATGTTTACTTCCTTTGAAAATCTCTTCTTTTACAGTATTAAATACGTTAAGATAAAAAAATATAATTACTGGCGGATCTAGAGGATTAATGACTCAAGCCCCTTCCTTCCAAATGTAGACGACCAGCATCCTCCTTATCGGGAGACCATTTTTTCGCAATCAAATTCTTTCAAAGGCCACCTTCGACTTGTCAATCCGCCCCAAACATAAATCTTGGATCCAGTGGGTGTCATGGCAAACGTGCAATATCAATGTTTTATCGATAATAGACTCAAATGTGTTTAGTAATCATGAAAGAATCTCGATTTCAAAGCGAATATCTTTTATGCGACTTGAATACGTACTCCGAACGATGTAGTAACGTGTTATCTTCCGCTTCACTGCACGACTTTAATCTTTCTATGTATGTGATAGAAGGTATTTTCGTATGTACTGTACTGTTGGGTGACATTCATCATTTTCTCATGCTCCCGTTTGCAAGTAGCGAAGTTGTCTGAAGTAGGATCTAGGCACAGCCCTTCAGTTTGAGATGCGTGTTCATAATATGAGATGCTCTGACCTGATTTTACTTTCGCTGAATGTTTCACTGACTTCATTTGCGTCTGGTGTCGGCGCGTCTGTTACACTTTTTAGTTTTACTTTGTTCTTTCTAAGTAACTTTGATCCCAACCTATTGAAAATAAAGTAAGTGAGCTATTAATGATTAGCTTGTCTAAGTAATACAGCCATGAAAGAGTGATCTTAATTATCTTCATTTCTTTTGAATTTCGACTATTTTTTTAGTTCTGCAGCTTGTTTAAGGCATGTAAACTGGCACTGTTTAATACTAACACAGTATAGTGGTAGCACCATTCGGCATCCATTCATCCCACCATTTACCACCTTTACAACTTTTTCCAATATCGAAGAAATTAAATCTGTCCTGTTTTCACCCATGATCCATCCGCTCATATTGAGTAGGGTCATGTGATCAATCGACAAAAGAACCGATCACTCACCAAACGGTATCCTGATTTCAGAAAATGTTTACATTTTGAGATGCCTAAAACTGTTTTGATTTTTGCTAACAAAAAATTACTAAAAAGTCAAAAATGTTTTAAAATTTAGATATAATTATTTTAATGTATATAACATCTTATAAAATATAACTTAATTGAGGTTAAATTGTAACGATGTTTTAAATTACACATTACTTATTTAAACTACATATATCCTGATATAAAAGTAGATCGTATTTAGTCTAAATGCCTGTCGATGTGATTCCGTTTTATGGCAAATAATGTAACTACGGAGAAGAATTTAAGGACATTCTTGCAATTTTGAAATTTCAGTAGTTTTTGTTTCATATTATTTCAAACATGGTAGACAGTTCTGTTACTCAATCATCCGATGTTTTTGCAAATATATGAGATGTACACTCATACGGTCACTTTTTTTTCTTTTTTTTTTTATCAAATTGAAGTAGAAAACAAGCGTGCTGTCTACCCGATAAATCGTTCCTGTCGCCCATGGCCACCTGTGGCCGAAGCCTAAGATGTGGAAGTGGAGGTCTGGAATTTAATGTAGATTCAAAATAGCATGTAAATTCATGTTTGTATATAATAAAATTTTAGGTACACATTTTTTTATATTTAAATTAAATCTCTTAAACATTATTACACAATTATACAGGTTAATTGCCTCTATCTAATAATAGTTGGTAAGTACAGTTTATTACGGTTATAGAAGGACTATTTGTACTTCACGTTCGATTGATTTTTTGTTCGGAAATGACTAAACGGCTACGCAACGACAAGCCGTCTAGGTCTAGGTCATACGAAAGCATAGAGGAAGTAGAAATAGAGTCCTAATATGCAATAATTTTATAAGTCTAAACAGTAACCATGATTATTTTATACCGTCTAAACGGTACCTATAAATGACTAAAGCAGTGTTAACATTGACTGATTGCATGTGATTATGATTGTCCTTCCATCTAGGTCTAGATCGCTATAGGACAGATCTAGTATGAGACTTCATATTAAGCCATAGGGGATGTTTTCAAATAGAGTTCTTATGAATAAAATTTTATACGGTGGAATTAAAGCGATGCTGATAGATGGCACGATGATTGACGCAGATTACAACCTGATTAATTTGAACTGCATTTTGATTGGCTCGAAGTTCTCCAGGTAATAAGACCAATTCTATTAGTCAAGTACGGAAATCGACATATGATCTAGTTAACTGATGTAGTACCATATCATCTTAAGGACCAGCAACGAACCGGAGACGCGCATCAGACAGTAATACCATTGACCATTCGCAGTAGCACGACACGCATCTTAGCTGGCACCTACTTTAATAATGTAAAATAAAAACAATTAATATGTTTTTATTTTACATTATTGAAGTACATTGTATGTCTGTTTACAATCCTAGTACTTCCAGTTTCAATTTCATAATGAAAAGTTCGTAGGCGAAATTATCGAGAAATGTACGGATTCGGAGTGTATTGAGGACGGGGAGGTGGGAGGGAGTCGGCCCGGCGCAAATAGCTGCGACCACGGTGTCCCAGGGCCGCACTCGCTTGTCTAGGAATCGATAGACGTAGATATAAATCTGTACTATATATTTAACATTTACTAGCTGAGGTAGCCGTGCTTCGTGACGTGACAAAAATGCTAGCCGTTTACTTGCTAGCCTAGTTTTACTTGCTAGCCGTTGGAGGTATATGAAAAGTGATAAGGACCTTTAGGATGGAAATTGAAATGTTAACCTCGTATATGCCATCAAAAGTTTGCTGTTTTTAAGCCTTCTCTTTTTTTTAATGGAAATATGAAAGTCTGAAAACAAAGAGTATAGTGAAATAACCAAAATAGTCGCAAATGATCTGTAAATAGCGAAAAATGTTGAAATTAAATGTAGCCTTTAGACTACATCCATACAAAAAAAAGTTTAAAGTTACATCCATGCAAAATTTCATGAAAATCGGAGCAGTGTTTCTTGCTTGATTGAGTAACACACATACACACATCATCTCATTTTTATATATTAGTATAGAAGTATAGATAAAGCTGTAGTTTGTTTGGTTGAATGCCCTAATTAGAAGAACTACTGATTCGAATTAAAAAAATATATTTTTGTGTTGAATAGTCCATCTATTGAGAAAGGCTATATAACATCACGCTAAGTTTTTGCTTCTTTGTTTTTGTATGTTTGTTAGTATATTCTGTCACTGCTACATATGTTGCCAACGCCACGTATTTAATGATTGAGGAAATAGAGAGTGAAGATACATGGCCTTGAGTAGTTGTCGAAACGCGTGCCGTCTTGTATTTTTGATTTTATGTCCTTTGAAAAGTTAATAATAACATTGTTAGAACCGACTGGATTTGTTAATTATTAAGTTTGTGGAAGTGTTATTAATGAGGTTAAGTGTGGATTTACTTCATTTTTATTTTAATAATACCTAAGGTAATAGAGAAGCTTATACATATATACATACATGATTCATAGTTGCTATATCATTCGATAAGCGTACGTAAAACTTCATTTAAGTCAATTATTTTTGTTACTTCTGTGAACATGTGTGTGTGTGCGTATGTGTTATGTTGTACACTTAGATAATGCATATGTAAACATGATCAAATCCGGAGGCATAGTGCGCAAATATCTACTGTACTGATTATATTACATATCACAGGGCCGGATTATTTCGGATATTCCTCTCCGAATTTAATTAATGTACCGTGATACTTTATGTTTAAAATCATAAGTAAACTATAATGAAATAGTGAATTATTGTGTTGTCATAATTATGTTTATGAATCATCAGATCATTCCAGATAGTGACGGGGTGAGGGGAGGAAGTGTGGAGGGCCGGAAACTAGCGCTGCGTATTCTACACTGTACTTTACAGGCCCGTACTGTCTTGTCTGAGAATAAAAAAATATAATTATCAAAATACAATTGTATAATACTTACTTAAATTTTACACCAGGAACATGTTTTTTAGATCCACCTCGAATGAAATCTGCAGCACACTTGTTAATGGACATTACAACGTTTATTAAATAATATATTTTACTTTTATTTTAATGCGAATGAAATTGTGAAGGTATATGTGTGTTTATTTCTCATTTCCGCAAAAAATACTGATCAGATTCGGCTGAAAGGTGCACAGATAGTTCACAACCTGGATTAACAGATGGGATACTCATTACCGTAAGCGTGACTGAAACTGGCGAAGCCGTGATAATAGTCTAGTTGTACATACTACTACTTAATGCTCTAATCTAAGGTTAAAGAGTATCTGTGCATCGCTGTATTTACTATTAGATAATACATGAATGTTGAAGGGAATAGCACATGTTTAGA
>MOOZ01001250.1:290374-306079 GCA_002930495.1 Cecropterus lyciades
CAGATGGGATACTCATTACCGTAAGCGTGACTGAAACGGGCGAAGCCGTGATAATGGTCTAGTTGTACATACTACTACTTAATGCTCTAATCTAAGGTTAAAGAGTATCTGTGCATCGCTGTATTTACTATTAGATAATAGATAAATGTTGAAGGGAATAGCACATGTTTAGACGGGGACAAAGTTCAGAGGCCCAGTACGCTAATATCTTGAGTTTCCTTATAAAAGTCACACTGATTTGTCAGTTATTAAACTTTTTAAATGCAACAAACAATAACATCAATCCACTAGCAAATAACTTATTTTTCTATACTAAAATGTAATATATATTGGTAAGTTAAACGTTTCAGATTTTTTGTCTTATAGTTGCTTTTAGTTGAGCACTTGAAGGTCGAGGTCAACGAATTAGAATTAGCATTGTTTAAACTTTGTTCTGATCACATTCTATTTAGAATTGCATTTAGAACCAGGCACTGACTGGAGGTTATTGGAATATGTTTAATTATGTTATGTTTTAGATTTTAAATAAAATCTTAAACGAGACCTCTGAGTATAGGTAGAGAAAAACGCAGAATAAATAGTATCGATCTAACTAAGGCGCTATAATTATATTATTCAAATATAACTCCAAGAATTGTCGCGAATATTTACAGTTAAAACCAGGAATAACATTTCAAAATCTAGTCGCTGTTTTGAGACAAAATTACATCACAAATATTTAACTCAGTCATTGATCCACGATCCATAAGATTCTCAGAATCCCTTTAGGGCTCGAAATGCTTCTACGAATTCGGTCCAACGGTTTTTATCCCATGATTTTTGTTCTACAGACAATTCTGTTAATATTGTCAAACTCAGAATAGCCCCTGGCTATGAAGTGAATATTTTTGTGTCGTAATAAAAGACAATACTTCGGTTAAAAAGTATTAAAAAATAAAACTAAAATAATTTGAAGGTGGTAGAGCTCTTTGTGGTTCGACTCCGGAGGCACCACCGCAACACCTATTTCTGCCTAATAACAGCAATGTAATGCGCTGTTGTGTTCTGGTCTGAAGGGTGTGGTAAGGGAGACATGAGCGGCAGTAGCCACTTACCATCAGATGGACTGCAGGCTCGTTTGCTACTTCCATACTATAAAAAATATATTCCTTCACAATATTACTCAAATTTATAAAGAATATAATCAAACAAATGTTACTAATATAACATTAATCAGAGATCTGAAATGGTACAATTAAATATTTATTTACTACAAAAGCTTGTATCATTTAAACTATGATGAAATAATGTATAAATGTAACTCTGCCCGCAGACAACGCATAACTTTAACAAGTGGGTCAGAAAACCTGAATTTTCCAAGATTTTCTTTCATAACATATTTATAAACTAAGGAAAAGGTTTGAATATTCATCTCAAAGGAGTCTAAACAATCTTGTATCAGTATTAAACATTTGGCTCATGAGAAACCTATTTGTAACTATTATATTGTATGATAACTTTCATATAAAGCGACTATTCTAACCTCGGGAAAAGCAACTCATTTGTGATTAATTTTAAATAGAACCTTGTTTTTAAGTAATTGCTTACAGACATCCATGAACGGCAGTGACCACTTAAGATCAGCTGAACTGCAGTCTATTTTCTACCTCAATCTTTTAAAAAAATACCCACGATCCAGTTAAAGTTAAATACATGATACCGATATCTACCATAATATAATTCATTGGCCTCCAGGTAAAGATTTAGGCGCCATTGAGGGATTGAAAGCTACCCCCCTGGGGTGTCACTATCGCAACGCTCCACGATCGCCATGGATACGAGCCGCGTTGAGTGCGGGCCTGGGTGGCCTTGCAATGGAATGGGGAGGGCATTAGCCCCGTCTTGCAGGCGGTATCAGTGCGCGCTTGCCAAAAATGTTCTAATGTGTTCGCGCTAGATTTTTGAACGTTTAAATTATGATCGAGCAATGTTCGCAGCGTTACTATGCCACTATGCTCATAATGTAAGCAAAATATTGGCATTGTTAATGTAAAAAATTCTAGCATACCATTGGTAACGTACATTGGTTTAAAATCGAATGCGTTCAAAAATATGAACGCGCCTTTAACTAAACAGAATATACATCGCAATACCTCTCTAAGCGGTATTCGGAAAGCAATATGTAGTATTTATAAAGGAAATATTTACGAAAAATTACAAAAAATAAGATGAAAAATAACACTAACAAACAAAACGAAAATAAAATATAGAGATAAGTACATGTGTGACTGATTAATCTTGGTAATTTTTATTGTTCTCGAGGGAGAAACTCTCAAAAGGTACCCGACGCCGTGAGAGTGACGCCAGGTTATGTGGGATTTTTCCCACACTGAAACCCCCCCGGTGGCCGCCCTCGGCTGCGAAGAGGACTCCGGGATCTCTAAAGGAACACAACCGGAGTTCTCTGAGCGCATTGCCCCATCGGGCTCCACCCAGGTGAGCAGCTGAGCCCACTGCACCGTCTTGTTTTTCGACGGTATGCGACCACACTTACCACCGTCCTTACCGGGGAATCTAGTGTAATCTATTTTATTATACCTAAATAAAATAGAAAAAAACAAAGTGTGAACCTTCTCTTTTTTGTTTTTGAAGTCAGTTAAAAAGCAACATATGTGCTGCAAATAACTGATCTCATTTGATATACATACATGAAACCATTTCTCATTTTAGCTGTTCAGGCTGATATGTTAGAATTTTGTAAATTGTTTGTATAATTGTAAATTGTTAAAGGCTCTACAAAAGATATACAAAAAATAATTACTTTCGCCAGCATTTTATTAAACGTTTTATTGAAAGTTTAAAAAAATCAATTAAATATATTCTAACCCTCAACATTACAATAGAAATATGTAGCAAATTTTGTTTTAATAAATATTTTATATTTATAGTTTTCTATACATACCACGTCAAATATTCAAACTAAAAATAAAATCTTGACACTACAGAAACGCCAATGTTTGGTACATTGCTTTTGTTTAAATTACCTATTACGGTGTTTATTACTTGAAGAAACATTTATACTTATAAGTACCTAATATCTACTTGCGTAACCGACGGGACAGCTGTTTAAACTGCCGATAAGATCTCACACTTTTGCGTTAGTCACTATGCGATCGTGGGGTCGGGAATTGAAACTTTTACTAATTTTAATAACCCTAAAATTTATTTTGAGTAGCTGTGTACTGTGCTGTAGTGCACTGGAAAAATTGTTACCAAATAACAATTTTTCCAGTGGGACCTCTCTCCTGGCTGCATTTTGTGTAGTAGGTAATCACACCTATTTGTTTACTATGCAATGTCCTGAGTTCGTTTTCCGGAGATCTAAGTAGTTCATTGATGTATCTGGCTGCAGTAATTCTGTTTGCAGTAAGATTCGTTAGATAAAATCTAATTTTAGATATCCACTCTAAAATAGATGACCGTCGTATGAATTGAATATTAATATTTAATCAAATAAAATTTAAAATTGTGATTAATCCTCAAAAGCCCGCAATTAAATTTAAATACCAAATTAAACTTATTTTAGTAATATTATGTAAATACGTTAAAACTAAAATTTTAAAAAGTATAGATTACAAATAGATTTGTCTATCATAAAGCTAGTAAAATCAAGGTCGTTAGCAATTCTGTGATTCTGTCCGCAGTGCATTCTCTATTCGTGACCAAACTGACTGAACAACGCGAGTTTTTGCCCAAACAATGACGTAAGACTGTCATTGAGCACTGATTGTGATGATAGGCACGATTTTTGCATGGGATTAAATTACGTCCTGCAAAAGTACGACGTACTATATTTTTGACTATAACCGGGTTTCTGGCTTAAAAGATGTGGCACGGGAGAGATGATTTTTATAAATTTTAATCGATGTTGCAACGAGTATGCAATCCAACTGATGGTAAGTGGCTCCAGCTGCTTATGGACATCTGTAAGCAACCCCAGGTAAGATCAGAGTCTGACCTGAGGTTGGCCACATATGCGTTGCTACATGTGACTACTAACAGAAGGCCTTGAATAAGTACATATATCTCCCTTACCACCCCTTTAGACCAGAACACATCAGCCCTTAACACTGCTGTTGTTAGACAGAAATGGATGTGGTGGTGGTGCTTCCAGAATCAAACCACAAAGGGTTCTACCACCGTCAAAATGGTTGGTATTCAGAAATATTCATCGGAGTAGCAACGAGTCCGCGCCTGATATCAATTCTATTCGCACTTAATTACATGTGCAAATGCGACAGTGATTTGGACTGCTCGGCCCAGTTACCAGTAGTTGGACTGCTCGGCCCATCTCAATTGCTGCAGCTGTGGTCTAAGCATCAAAAGCGTAGTAAAGCATGTATGCTCTGAGCTTTTGCAGCAAATACCTCATCATGATCGAACGCTATTTAATCAGAATAAGTGGTCAATCTATAGCCCACTTATTCTGACTTATTCTGCAAAGGCCATTTAACACCAGAGTTACAACATCGTCTTCAAACTGTATAAATTCGAATTAATTACGTGTATACTAGTTCTTTAGCGCAGCCTTTTGTTCCGTTTGTATAAAATATGCGATGTAGGCATCCCAATCGGATTTCCGAAATATAGGCCGCATTCAAACCAGCATAAACGTGTAGACAAAACCCATATCTAGGCGACAATGATCCCTCCACAATAGCTTCTAGGAAGCCTTATAAAAAGCGGAGTCTTTGCGCTATTCACGCCATTTCAGCCTCTATTGCTTCATCGTAGACAGCGTTATCGCTTGTGATGAGCCAGCGAACAATAAGATTATCGTCCCTGCGCGCAATAAAGTGATTTTTTTTGTGAGAAAGAAAACTATATTACATACATCGACGACCGCTCAAACAATCTGTGACGCCAGTTGAACCAAATCGAACAATGTATGTCATGTTAATTTAGTAGTCGTTAGATGTAAGAAGAAAAGCAGAGTCAGAGTATGAAAATTGGAGTTGCGTGCGTTTTCGTGCGTGCCTCCCGTCAGTTTCCTCCGTATCAGACTGGGCGGCCTCGATTTTACTGGCTATGCGGCAGTAAGTTATTCCACTCTGCATAAGGTGTAGCTGAATATTTCGTATAAAAATAATTATAAAATTAAACTAAGTTTAGGGTTGAATTACCATCCGTATTTAATAGAATAAAAAGAGAGAGAATTAATGAAAAGCCTTAAATTGCTAAATTAGCTATATCGCCTTAGAAAACGTATCTTCTGATATTTTAAGCTATGGAAAGTAAATACAGGTAACTTAACTGCCGCTTTATTAAGTAACCTGAAAGCCACGAGAAAGCGATATGCGAATTTTATTAAATTTCGCTATTATTTGCTGCAAAATTTCGTAGTCTTTTATACTCATAAGATTAATACATTTGTTTTAACGTTCAACGCCTACGCCTGCAGCACAAAGCTAACGCTTGAAACAACTATTTCGTGGCCCTCAGTTAAAGACGTCATTTATGTCTACGCACACAAAGTACATTAATAATGTGCGATAACGAAATAAACTGAGCAGCCTGCGACCTAAACCTGCCAATTCTGTCTAGACATTTAAACTCCCCACTTTATTATAGCTGCGGGTAATGTAAACAGAAATACCGGATGTGTAGTCAAAAATACGAAATGTTACAAACACAGGATAATGCTATCTCCGGAAGCCGTATTTGACCAGGGTAGCAATGTTTGTTATTCAAAAAGATAAAAAGAAAAAGATGGGTTAAAAAAGAAAGAAAATGGTATCGAATGCACATAAGATTGTCTTATGTTACCTAACATGGAAATTTTTAGATTGTCGCTTGGCTGGGAATCGAACCCGATGCATATCAAACCAATGAGTAAAATACACTACTAGTGTTTTAACCATAAAATCACAAATGAGTTTTTGTCTAAGGTTTTCGTGTCAGTGTCCAAAACAAAAAAAAATAAAAACATATTATAAGCACATTATAAGCACACAAGTATTTCTGTCAATTAAATATGCGCTCCAGTTGCGACAAAAGGAAAATGGCGGGAAACCCTCCCCAATGGCGCTGGGTGCTAAAGATCGAATAACCTCATTGCTCATAACGAGGCCACTTGAATTCAGTCTGCTCTATTTCTATCAAAAGTTTTCTATTTTTAGTATGATATTATACATAATTATGGGATTTAGCAATACTGTATACGTGCAACGTGTTTAAATGAACCGTATACTTCATATTTTTAAGGACTTAAGTAATGTTATACGTCTTATGACCCTTTACCCTTAGTACGAGTTCTTTTATTTTGTTTCCTCAAAACAATCCTTGTTTACGTTTTTGTCCATGCATTTTAACATACACTCCACGTTTTTGTTTTTGTTTTCGACCATATCTTGCAATGTTCTTTAAAATGATGAGCGAAAACATAAACAATAATTGTTTTGAGAAAATATAACAAAATCATACTACGGGCACTTAACTCGATTTTGATTATCGTTTTTAACTAAGGTTGAGAATGCGATGATAAGTAAAAACAATTTAATCTCAAATCGTGTCACGTAAAAATAGTGCTCTACAAGAATCCGATCGCAGATTTTGCCATTCTTAAGAACTAAAGTGATCGCCTTGTATGTAAATCGACCGTCATTCACAAGCTTATGTTTTTATATATTCATCGTTGGTGTGTACAATACTAACAACAAAGGAAATCCTATCATAGAATTCCATCCATCATCTTTTGGACCATTGAGGTACGCTGAGGATATAGGCCTCCGCTAATAGGGAATTTTAAAAATAGTCATAGTGCCTGTCATGTGCGTTGGTAACTGCTACAGAGTTAATGTTGCACAGGAGGACGCAACTGCCCATCTCCTGAATTGTCTCTTAGTCGCCTTTTAAGATATTCACGGGAAGTGGGTTGTATGGTTAAGTTGGTACACGGGAGTAATTATGGTTTTCAAGAGTATCAACGTAAATTATAAAACGTGTTCTTCAACATTACTTAATTTAGATAGATCGGTTCATATTTTACCGTCAGAGTACTCTCATTTCCGTAGACTTGGATGTATCATTTATCACGGGATAAGCGTTTCCCTACACATGCGCAACACCTTAGAAGATGAATACTCAATCATCACTAATCGAATAAGTACGATGGGAATTATTATATCTGGATAGTAAAGATGATGGTGTATCAAATATGTCTAATTAGTAGCGACCTCTAAGTAAAAAGTGTACGATATGTGAATAATCCTGGAGCATGCATGCATCTATAACATGCTGCGCTCTTGTATAAGCTCTTAGTTAATATGACAAATAGGTTTTCATATTAATGATAAATATAAAAATATTAAAAGTTTTTTTAAATATTCGCCTTAGCTAACTAGCTCTTTACTAAAAGTCAAACTTATTATATAGTACATTTTTTTTTATTAAAGAAATTAACATAAAAAAGGATATACCTTTGGTTTTTTTTTCAAACAGAATCATTTTAGACTAAAGATAAAAAATGGTGCAAAATATTATCTTGTTATTTTGCGACAGTAACAGTTGGAAAATTGTACATATCTTTAGAAGATTATGACGAACTTTAAAGGTAAAAAGTGATCTTGGCATTTATAACAGCGGTGACTTGGTAAATCCTTTTGTTCTGAAATAAAGATTACGCCCAACAGTAAGGCAGTAAAATATTAACGGAACACGTAACAGAAAACCATATTTTTCTATTTCTATAGCCTGGTTCAACATTTCACCAACATTCAAACCCCTGAAATTCATAATGCTACCAACATTACATACAAACTCGAGATCTAACACTGCTTGAAACAATTTAGGTTTGTTAAATTCCGAATCGGAAAAAACAATATTTCTCGGCGACGTAACAAAGGTAGGCCGGGTGAGGTAACGGGATAAATCGCGAAAAGTTAAGCCGAAATGATAGATGGGTTGGAGGGAAAACGTCTTTGACATCCGCTTCGATTCCAGACAGAGCTGATTTTTTTTTCTCTTGGTACTTATTGTTCCAAATTGAAATGTTCCGAAAGGCCCCACCGGGGTGGCAGACAGGGATGGGAGACTGTGTCCATTCAGGACAGGACACGTGTAGGCAGACAGGTTGAAGGTCGTCCGCCAAAAAATACTTGCGTTAACTGAGCTAACAAGGTAAACATATCGCAAAATTTAAGTAGATTCCGAAAAGATTATTTTTTTTTTGTTTACGGTAAAAAATATGTACAAAGAAAATATGCGAAATATTTTTTTTTTCAGTTTACACTGTTATAACGAGCTTTTTACAATTAAATCGAGGCAAATATTAAAAAAAAAAGTTGGTAGTACCACTACGCTTCGATTAGGGAGGTACCACCGTCACACTTAGCGTGAAGCTGCGTGGGTTCATGGGTTGCATTGGAGAGCTTTCAATGCCGTACCTAAATTCGAGGCAACGTTTTGGCAGGCAAGTTTTATATGAAATTTGTAATAGATCTCCATGGGCGACAGTGATAAGTAACCATCAAGGGTAAAATTAAAGTAGCAAGCACGTTTGCTGCTTCAACTTCATAAACATAATGCTGCCAACAATCCTACTTGATTTCAACAAAGTTGCGATGTTACCATGAGGACTACTGATAAAAATTTGACGCTTTTAAAAAGAGAAAATAAACTTTCGCGTTCTACTTCTATTATATAAAGGAGAATAAAAAAGGGAATGTAACATAGGGAGGTATATAAAAGTGATGTTTTAGGCAATCTAAATGTTTGTTCAGAATTAATATGCGAACGTACGAGTATGTAGGATGAAGTTAGCAGGATGAAATAAAAATGGTTCTCAATGGAAAACCTTCCAGCCTATTTCAAGTTTAATTTCTATGTGATTTTTGAACACCCGCGTGGCGCGATGATATTCATACCCGCTTGTCACGTAAGTTCCGGGTTCCAAATCCGGCCAGACAGGCGTCTAAATTATGAATTTAGATTTATTTTCTGAATCTGGATGTTTGTGTAATTGTCAACATGTATATGAATATCTTGCTGTGAATTATGCCAGTAACTACGTGTTAATCAATATCTATAGAAAAAAAGAGATGGAATATTCACTGTAGTTTACATAGGTCAATTGATGAACACCCACTTGTCTAAGTTTTAAAAGTTCCATAAAACTGCAAAGATCTTCTGAGAAATTCGCGCAGTTTCTCCCCAAGTTACGTTAAAATTCTAAGAAAAACAATTCCCGGTTAGAAATTTCGCGAAAAGAAATGTGAAACGATGGTATTCTAAATACACACAACTCGTAATTGAACTGAGTCCTTAAAGGGTTAGAGGTGTGAAACCGTCTAGACGACCCTACAGGACGGATTTGACAAGGGTGTTGTCCACGGCCTTGAACTCTGAGACGACTTAAACAAATGAGGAAATCTACCACATCGCTTTTTACGACTCAATCACAAACACATCAAGCAAGCTCCCAACCCGAAACATTCACAAATGTTCACGGTCTGGCGGTTGATTATTCAAACAAAGCATAACCAATTATCCTGTTTGAGGCGTAAACACGTCTGAAGGCATTGAAACGTCGTAATTCAGCTTGAGATCTGAATAATTTCCATCTGCGTACCGACAGCTGCGGTCGCCCGGACGGCTTCTGCGCTACATTCGAAAACTTCATTTAGTTTTGCGAAAAACAACTGGGCCCTAGCCCGGTACAGTACGAAAATAAGTTCAGCCAGTTCCTAAACAAAAAGAAACTGAAATAAACAAGGTCGGGGAATCAACGCCGTCGTCGCCGCCATAAAGACCGACGGCCGTCCTTGAAAAAGGGGGGTTCTTACAAATTGGGTTATTACGGTGCGTGGGGGCGTGGGGTGTCGAGTCGGGACGAGCGAAAGGGATGCAGGAGGTTTAACGGAAGGCTCAAGGTAAGCCAGAGCGGGATGGAACGTGCGTGGGCGTACCTCCGCTGCGCCACCCCGGCACGCCTCTCCAGGAAGGACTCCCGTTCCAGACTGGGGTTCCGGCGCCGATCATTATAATTACTCTCCAAGGTGAGTCGGGAGCCGTGGTACCGGCAGCCTAATCCAGGGAAAGCTACTCCGCTGGGAGCCGGCAGATATCCCTGACATAATATCGAGAGCACCAAACATTAAAAACACCCAAACGTCTGGCTATCCAAACGTTGCCAATTATGAACGTAATTAAAAGCTCCTATGATTTTGATTGTACTGAGCTTTATTGAGATTTAAATTAGACCTATTATCGCAAGCAACTTTCTTTGTCTCCTGGCAATGAAAGGAACTTATTTTCAGTTTTCTTAACATCCGGACCTTTTCACTACAATTTTCTGGTCATCAATTATGATAATGTCTGTCGTTTGCTTAATTTGGGAACTTCCTTGAGCGTTTAAAACTGGAATTATATAAAGTGATCAAATACAATTTTGAATTAATCCTGTAGCTTTATAAGTGCTTGGCTCTAATTAATTATAAAAGATCTACAGTCGTTTGCCAATTAAAGCATGTGTAACTTGTAATTTAAGTAATATAAATATATAACTTGAATTCATTCAAAGGAAACTATCAAGTTCTTGATTCTAGATTAGCTATATGGATAGTCACGCATACTCGCGAAAATCTAAAGCAAGTACACAAAAAACATAACAAAATTGCGCTTTTACAAATTATTTTTACTGTATATGACATAATTTATGCCATTTATCTATAAATGAAGAGATGGATTTATATTTTATGTTTTTATATAATTATATTTCTTATTATATATTATATTATAATGATATCAGAAACCAGTACGTAAATGACGTCACTATAGTACAAGTTGTGTTTCGAATCTTCAACCTTCACTTCAAAAATCAAATCGCACAAATATACGGCCGAATCATAGACTAGTCTTCTAAAAACTAAGTCCTTTATTGATGCGAATAAAATAGCTACAAATGCCTATAAGAAGTGCCTTTTGGGTATTATCAGCCTCGTATTCAGGTGTCAAAGGCAGCAGCTGCAGATGAAGTAGCCATTCAGTCTGAGCCCTCGGCTAACGCATTGTCCGATATTGATCACCGTTTGAATTGGACGGGTCAGAAACAATGACGAGGCGTGGATAGTTGCTTTACTAAATTGATGACTTTATATTAAGTAAGCTAGGGAACTCGCTTCGGTGTATGATGTGATAAACTAACCCTCTGCCGAACCCTTTTATACTTAAAGGACAAAGATGTTTATATTTTCTCCTCGCCTTAAGGCACTGCCGCCAATTGCAATTAACTCTAAATGGAACAAGAGTCATACTAGAAGTCGGTCATAGATGCTTTGCGATCTAAGTGCTTAGTTGACACGCATCATATAAGTTAATATAAGGTACATCACCTTCTTCAATCAAATCTAATCGGTGTCTTCTATCACGCGGAGGGTTCGATTTCTGGCCAGGAAGAAATCTGATGTATTTAGATTTTCTTTCTGGATCTGTGAATGTTTGCATTTTTTTTTTAATATAAAAGTAGGAAATGAACATGCCACACCAATTTCTGCCTAATAATAACAGTGTTACGCGCTGTTGTGTTCTGGTTTGAAGAGTGTGGTAAGGGAGATATACTTTTCCGAGGCATTCCTTCTTAGTCCTCAGGGGTAGCGACGCATCTGTAGCTAACCTTAGATAAGACTTTAATCTTATCTAGGGTTGATTACAGATGTTCACAGGCGGCAGTAGCCACTAACCATCAGGTGGGCTGCATGCTCGTTTGATACTTCCATACTATAAAAAAAACAGTCATCTGATGGTCAGTGGCTACTGCCCTTCATAAAAATTCATGATCAACCCCAGTTGTGATTAAAAATCTACATGAAGTAGGTGACAGATGCTACCCAAGAGGACTAAATTGGAACGCCTTGGATAAGTAAGATATACTTGCCACGCTCTTCAAACCAGTTATTGCAGTCATTGCCATAAAATTGGGTCAGAAAGTATTGCCTAGAAGTTATCTGACGTTAATATTGGAAGTCAGAATAAATGTCATGCTTAATGGCAGTAAACTACTGTCACTGAGGACAATAACCTCTTGTATATTTATTTTTGGTTTTTGTAATCGTATCTTCGAGCTAATGTTCGCATTCAGCTGGTTTAGTTATCGAGTATATAAATTGTACAATGAAATACTGTTACCAATTATCTTCGACTATGTTAAAATTATATATAGGAGTAGTAAACGAACGTACATTTCATATGAAAACCTAGTATAGGTGTATATATTTTTATAATATTGAAATAGCAAAGGAGCATTCAGTCTACCTGATGGTAAGTCACCACTGCCGCCCATACACATCTGTAATCGACCCCAGACAAGATCAGTCTTACCTGACGTTGGTCACAGATGCGTTGCTACTCCTGAGGACCAAGTTGACACATCCCGGAACAGTACATCTCCTTTACCACACTCTTCAGAAATAGGTGTGGCGGTGGTGTCACCGGAGTCTAACCATAAAGGATCGTACCTTCAAATCACATATTCATATTTTAAAGAAGGTTGTCCACAGCCTCCCTCCCAACTTTCTCTTAAAATTTTAATCAAGCAAGCATGTTTGTCTTCAGAGAGGAAACAAAATATTAATGATATCATATTATAAAATAATTATGATAAACTGCGTATTTAGAATACAAGTGGATGTTGCCAATAGACACCATACAACAATACATACATACACACATAAATGCATTCATACAACTCTACATTAGCGATACAGGTTCAAAGCCAATTTATTCAACATCAATTAAAAGCCACCCAGAATACGAGAACTGTTATATAGTAATAAAGTTACCTAATAACTATATCAGTTAAATTCCCCTTCACACCATTGATTTATCGATGCATCCTCCCACCCACCACGATACGGATTGAAGCAGTGACCAGTGAGCTGTACTAAAATTGCTTACAGCTGCCATACTTACTCATTCTACACGGATAAAAATCTAAGCCAAAGACATTTAAATATATAGAAGCAACTATTATCAGTTATCTATTATTATTGATCAACGTAACCTTTGTACTGACGACCCACGTGGTAGAGCGGTCACCATCGGTCGGTCTGACACGCAGGGGTAACGGGTTCGATCCCCGGCCAGGCAGACAATGATGAGTTAGATTTCTATTCTGAGTTTTTGTAATGTTGTTGTATTTGTGTATTCGTTTTTGTGCATGGTACCTACGACACAGGAGAAAATCCTAGTGAGGGGCTATGAGTGTAGAAAGTGTGTATTAGCGTGTGCGTGTATATTGCATTCGTACACGATAAAGTTTGTTATAAAGCTTCACTTTAAAGAAAGAATACATACCTACGCTGTATATATTCGTATTCATTGAAACGGAGCCTACATTCCATGGGATGACGTCACAAGCCGGCTGGTCGATGCGTGGCCCATAGCAACATAGTGCGTTAGAACACAGATGAGAAATATCAGTAGGTCATCACAAATATAGAACGTCATAAAAGTTCTATTACGCCATGTTAATTTGAGATCAATTAACCTTGGCCTTTAAAACATAGTTCTCGTTCTAATGGTACAATATGACCCATACCTTTAGACAATTAGTACCTTACAAGTAGAATCACATTGGTTGTACTACCTTTAAAAATATTAAGTTTATTAAAAACAGTCACAAATGCATACTCAACGATTCTCTCGCGTTCCAAACTTATTTATTAATATTGACATACTGATCCACTTATACTATAATAAGGCGGAGAACTCAAAACGTGACGGATTGCACTAATCGTAAAATCGATGCCAACATACAATTTTAAAACATATTTTATGTTACACCAAATTGGCTATTAATAAAATTTAGAATTGATCCAATCAAGGCTTTTAGGCGCAGCACAACAAAGTTATAGACATAATTTATTTGAAAAATTCTAATATATCAAGTTGTAGTCAAACAGGAAATATTTGTTCCCTGTATATATTTTCTAGGTTACTCGTTATTAGTAGATACTCCCATTACTGTAGGACTTTCTAAAATTAGTAAATCCTTGTGTGATTCTTCTACAGTAGCAATAGGGCTCCAGTCATTTCTGCCACGTAACTTAGTCCTCATAGCAACTTAATACCCAAAAATCATGTTATTATATCTTAACATATTTTTAAAACTATCACGGTCCCGTAGTGTCATTCGTGTTTGAAATATAATAGCTTTAATAGTGTGGATGGACCTAAATGAATTACAAATAAAGACTAAGAGGAACTTCAAGAGATGAATTATAAATATGTATGTCAATCCTGCAAAACTAAATTCAACAACTTAAAATTGATGCAATTTTAAAAACACAAACAAAATTTCTGAAACAAAAATGATCTTTTATTACTTTTGCTCAGAGCTCCTAAATACTTATTGCAAATATTTTTATACACTGACAGACAGGCGAATCTTTAATTTTTATTATATGTGTGGATTAAACCTGGAAAGATTACCTACATGGCTGACAAATTTGCACGCACAACTACGTAAAGTCTACATTTAGATAGATTTAAGCCTAGTCTTCCAACACACTTGGTAGACTAGGCTTGAACCTATCTAAATATGTGGGAAAACTTATGCCTAGTAATAGAACATTCATGATATCAACAACTCACGAATACAGTAATATTATGTGTATTAATATGATTTGTAGTAAAAGTTACTTACGTTTGTGTTTACTGAAATTCCCTTTTGCTTTATTTAAAGGAGGGGATAGTACAACCTTGTATATAGAAATAAAAACTTCAACCTTGACCATATCTCGGCTTAGTAGCCAGAAATAGGACTGATGTTATATGTCAAAGTAATTGCGCTGCAAATATGTAGGAATGGATTGTTCTCAAGTATTTTATCAATACATTAGAATAATGTATGGAACTGGACGACCCCCGTGGCGGCACGATCACTAAACCTGTCTGGCACGCAGTGGGTTCCGAGTTCGATCTCCGGCCAGACAGACATCTGAATGATGAATCTTGATTTCTGTTCTGGGTCTGGGTGTTTAAGTGTTTATTTGCGTCTATGGCACCCACGACACATGAGCTAAATCCCACTGATGTAGCTATGAGGTATGAGCTATGTGCTATGAGTGTTATTTATTTATTTATACATGCCGCAAGCGCAATGTAAAGTTTCTTGTCCAATTCAATTCAGTTGCCTAGAATAGGCGGTCATTGCATACAAATTAATATTAAATGTAATTAGTTGCGCATAATTATTACAATTAAAGTAAAAATAAGTAGGTGATATTGAAATTGAATTGCGAAATTGAGTATTGAAATTGAGTTGTATTACTCACACTAGTAAAATTAATTATGTATACATAAGACGTACAAATGACTTCCTATTCTTCTTTTATTATTTTATATCTCATTTCTTTTTTTTATAATAGAATTACCAAGAAATCTATCCGACTGAAAGAAGCCACTGATGCTCTTGAAAATATGTAATCATCGTTGATTTTATTGAACATACATATTATTTATTTTTTTCCTGCGCACTCTACCATGCGTAGGCCAAATCAGAAATATTCGTGTCCTTAAGTATTTACGAATGAACAATTCACCGTCAAGTCACATTAATAGACGCCTGACAGTACTTCAAGTCTGAAGTACTTTAGTGCCTACTCTACCTTTATAATCTTAAGCCCTTTAGCACTTACTGCAGTCCCATCGTCCCTTTTAAGCCCTTGC
>MOOZ01001250.1:320653-333898 GCA_002930495.1 Cecropterus lyciades
AACTTTTAAAACTTAACTCCTCTATTGCTTTTTATGCCTTTACGTAAAATATAAAGAAAAATCTTACACCTATCTAAATATGAACAGCATTATTAATTAGTAAGGTAAAGTAATAAAATTACTGTTTTCCCGGAGTACATTACTGTTTTATTCAAACGAATTGAATCAAATTGATATTTTTTATCTCTTTATTTTATTTTATTTTATTTATATTATCTCTTTATTTTATATTTATTTTATTTATGGGGTTATGTTGATTTTAACATCGGGTTTACAGTGTAGTTCGATTGGGGAGATACCACCGCCACACTTCAAGCGTAAAGTAGTTCTTGGGTTTTGGTAGAAGGGTGTGATTGCCGGCTCACTTATATATGAGGCGACCATTAATCCTCGGGAATAGAAACACATGATCGCCTTCAGGCACCCCTGTTCTATATGAAGTTACTTACAGATGTCCATGAGCTGCTGAAACCACTTACCGTCTGGTTGACTGCATTCTCGTTTGCTACTTCTGTCTGATAAAAAGGTGGATTTTAGCGTCGTAGCACCGCGATGTGATACGGAAGATACTACGAATCAAATCCCCCCGACGAATCGACATCATATCGCATTTCGCATATCACGGGACATACAAAAGAAAAATAAAAATTCCAATGTTCCTGCTCAGCCCACTTCTAAATAATGAAGAATACAAAGCTGTATAACATCCTTTAAACTTATAAAATATGTTATGTAGAACATCAGTCGACTACATTGCCGTCCGATACTTTTTTCGACGTGACAATTGAATATTTATTGATATAAATTATTGCCTGGCCGCTGAAAAATGCATTCCAGGTATAAAAGTAAAATATTTGCTGTAAGCATTTTTTCCCTTGTCTTTCTCATTATTAAGTTGATATATTTTTTATAAATTGTAATAATCAAGAACGGACACTTCCTTTTTTTTACTTTTTTTTGAGCTTTTAACAATGCAGTCCAATAGTGTTTATAAACATTCATTGATTGTTATTTATATCGTACAACTTAAACAAAAGTTTTTGTGAAAGGTTCACAAAAACTTTTGTATCCTGGTGGTATCCTGGTGGATAGGAAGGTCAAAAAGGTTGAAAGAAGGGAGATTAAGTTTGTTCCTATAAATAATGGCCGCCTTGAACTATTTAAAAACAATTTGGCTCAAAAAATGTTTAATGTGATCAATGGTGAATTTATAAAAATTTTTAAGTCAAAAACTATAACTGATGATCCAAGCAAATTTAATGAATGAGCAACAAGAGGTATTTATGTAAGTAGACGCAAATTGTATGATTTATATTATGAAAAATCTTATATCACGATGTTACTTTTAAGGAATAGGTAAAAAAATACTCGAAAACCTTTAAGCTGGCTTGTTCCTGTGCTAAGTCACTATATTTAAGAAATAAAATTAAAAAATCTACAAATAAGATAAGAACAACGTGAAGTATTATTAATAATGAAACAAATAAGATCCCTAAACATTCAGAGGTTAATGCGGCCGACATCATTAATGCTTTTAGTAGCCTTGATCGTAAGAAAACGGCAGACCTATGGGGACTTCCTGTTAGAGCCGTTTCTTTAAACTACTCAAAACAAAATAGGGCCCATCCCACGATCATCTACAAATTTGTTTACAAATATTTTGCACGGTTATCGTAACATGACTCAAGCACTTAAACGTATAGTTGTCATGTTTATGAGTCTGTGCCAGCGTTTATACCGATAACTTTAATATTATTTTCAAGGAGTTAGTCAAATAAAATGTAGGGTTAAACAAAGAAATTCAATGCATATTTTTGTCGCAAGCGTTCTCAGTCGTATTCTAAACGTTACTGTTGAAGCTTATTTGGTAAACCAATTCCTTTGATTACGACGTTAGTCCTAATCAATATGCCTGGTCTTCGTCGTCATATGAACATGAAAACTGCAGCTAAATCAGTTGCTATGCTTCAGGTAGGGCACTCTCAGAGATTTGTTGCAATAAGCATCGGTGTGTCCCGACGAGCTATCCGAAACTTGTGGGGGCACTATCAAGAGAGAGAGATCGGAAGAATTGATAGGAGATCTGGATCAAGGAGAGCGAGAGCCACAACGGCCCAGGAAGACAGATATATCAGATTAACTGCTCGTCGGTAGCGTACAATCACCGCCCGAACCTTGTAAAATCAATTACGGCAGTCTACTGGAAGACAAGAGAGCGATCAAACTATTCGAATCAACTTCACGAAGATCCCTACTTCAACCATATCTAATTAAGAAAATTGAATAATTGTAAGTATTTAATCATGTATTCGGGGGTAATTGAGTTATTAAATCATGTATTCGGGGCCTGGGATAGATAGCGCGATGCCCTGGGTGTGTTTTGTGATTTGTCTAAGGCATTTGATTGTGTACACCATGATACACAGGTCAGGAAACTACACCACTACGGGATCAGGAACAGGGCTTTTAACCTTTTGACTTCTTATTTAAATGATAGAATTCAAAGGATTATTATAAATGGTACTAAATCTCCCGGCGCTTCTTTTACAATGGGCGTTCTACAAGGTTCAATACTCAGACCATTCTTGTTTTTAATTTACATCAATGTCCTGCCAATGCTGCATTTTTTTTTTTATTTTGATGAAACGGTTTTGGACCCTGTGTAATCAACTGTCTTCCCAGACGTTACTTTAGATGCCAAATTGCAATGGAATCCCCACATTGAAAAATTTTTGTAGACTCAGTTCGGCGGTCTATCCTGTGAAAAAAATCAGGCCTTTGACTGATGATGAAAGAGCTAGAATAATTTATTTCAGTTACTTTCACAGCATTATGTCCTACGGTATTGCTGTGAGGGTGCTCCTCAGACTTCAATTCTGTTTTTGTATTACAGAAAAGGGCTATACGAGCTATTTATGACGACTTTTATGACAATTTATATACGAAAATTTGATGTATGTTAAGAAAAATATTAATAAATTTAGTAAACGATGTAACACACATAATATAAAAACTAGAAACAAGCACGATCTCAGTGTATGTTACTCGTCTTCACAAAATTAACAATTCTTTTACGGGTCAATGTAGTTGAGATCATTTTCCGATCTGGTAGTAGTGTAATAAAAAATATTGTAAATGACAATTTGTAAGTGTAAGTGCCCCCGTAGGCCTATGCATAATAAATACATTTCATCTCACTTCATTTAATTTCACTGGCTGTGGGCTACAAGATTTTCCAATTTTTACGACTTACGGCACTCAACTAAAATGAGTGAAATGTACCAATATCCACGATATTTTTTATTATGCAATAAAATAATGTATTTTTATAATAAACTATTTCCAAATACATCTAATTGTTATTTTTTTACGCTTATTACATTTAGAGGTCATGTCTAATTGACACTAACTGACAAACTTTAGGAATGCATTATCTGAACGGTCAGAGACTTTAAACAATAGAGGTATATACTCGTATTTGCTTGGGTTTGATCTACGGACGTTTTGCAATGGGAGCTGTTTTCATATAACGAACATTCATTAAAATTTATACTCCACGTATTATAATTATTATTAATTTTTGACGTTCGTTTTTTAACGAACTATTCGTTGATTTATCATATCATAGTATCACCTAATAAAAAAAATGTCTTTGATTCAAACTATACACAAACAAAACATAGATGTCTATTATCTACAACATTCTGATTAATATGTCATTATATGTATGTTTTTTATACTTATTTCAAAATGTGGGATTTTATCTGACTAGCCGCTTGCAAAGTAAATCCACAAACTATTGAAATATAAACTCACTAAATACTATGTTCACCATGATCTATTATTGTATAAAATAACAAACATATTGTCTATGTCAATTGTATATAGCAACACTATTACAAAAATAAGTGAAATGGCAACTTTGACGCATTTGACATGACAAGAATTGACGTTTCAATCACTCGCAAAATAGGATAGTTGCGAACGCGAATAGCGTAATTTAAAGCAATTTTATTGCGTATTAAACGATTCATTATGACTTCAGTGGTGAGGGCCGGGCATTTAGCGCCTTATTTTAAAGCGACCACGTCGGTACTCACAAATGGTATCAAACCGCTGGTGGCAGTTCCAGTGCCCTCCGATAATGTGATCGCGCAACTTTTGCCATCGACTTCGACTGCTCAGTCGTTGCACGGAGCTCTGCCCATCCAGGGGCTGAAGGTGAAACACAGTACTCGTGGTAAGTTGCTAGATTGTCCATTTTAAATTTTATTACGACTGATTTTTATGGTGAAAATTCATGTTACATAACACTTGTCATTTTCAGTGCCAGTGCAAGTGCGTTTTGCGCACTCCGACATCTCGTACCCGGACTTCTCGGCGTATCGTCGCAAGGAGACGTTAGACCCACGATCCCAGGCCAAGGAAAATGTCGACAACCGCCAGTCTTTCACATATCTCATTGCAGGAGGTTAGATTTGGTTTTTTAAAATTAAAGTGAGAAGTGACGAGCAATCCATTTGATGTTATATGGCTCTTGAGCCCTGTATATCGAATCTTAATTTGATATAAAGCCATACACCCTTAAATAAGAAACAGTTAATCTTTTTCATCTCAAATGCAAAGTCGTAGTTAAAACTGAGAAATAAGTTAGAATTCTTTATTTAAGAATGCTTTACCATCCTTCCCAGACTGAAAGAAACAGTTTAAACACACAATTAGGCAGACATATAATATATGGAATTTAAAAAAATGTCTTGTTTTCAAATTACAAATCACTATACTAATAATATAATAGAACCAATTGCTAACATTGTTTAAGATTGTTTGTCTGTCACATTATATTCCTTAATTGATACTGTCTTGTGATTTTAAAGTTACATAAATATAAATTTTACATAACATTATGTTCAATACAAGTAATTCAACAGTAAATAAGGTATTCCAACTCTTTTTAAGTCTAATTTCTACCTGATAACAACAGTATCAAGCACTGCAATGTTTTAATTTAAAGGGTTGACTAAGGTAACTTATATTACATATTACACAATATTAGAACAGTTTTATTATACACCAATATTTAATCCATGATATCCACCATTGTCTTCAAGTGTTGTGTCTTTATAATTAGCTATCACTAATTGTTTTAAAACATTCTAAGTATGCATTGTGTTACATTATGTGATCGCAATATTTGTGCAGCTATATCACAATAGTACTTTTAGTACATTTGCTGTAAATGTTTCACACTTTACATTGCAAGCGTTAACATTGAGCATAGAAAAGGAATATAATGTATGTGTTTGTTCTTATAAGGCCGTGAAGTTTTGCTGCAAGGTGCAACAAACTACCAAAATTCGCTCGCGTAAATATTTTGTGGCCCTTGGGTTAGCTAAGTATTCAGCAAATAGTTAAAAACCACTCCCTGTCTTTCAAATTTCAGTGCAACATAGTTTTTTAAGTAATAAAGTTAAAGTAAGTTAAGACCAGTGAAGTTGGTAGAACTTTTTGTGGTTTGACTCCGGAAGCACCACCGCCACACCTATTTCTGCCTTATAACAGCAGTGTTTTGCGCTGCTAGGTTTGGTACAAAGGGTGTGGTAAGGGAGATATACTTTGCCGACACATTCCATCTTAGTCCTCAGGTAACCTAACCTTAGGTGAGACTTTGATCTTACCGAGGGTTGATTACAGATGTCTATGGGCGGCAGTAGCCACTTACCATCAGGTAGGCTGCATGCTCGTTTGCTACTTCCATACAATGAAAAAAATAATAATAATATACATTATATTCTTCTTCATTACAATAGTTTCTGTAGATAATATAAATATCATACCAACGACATAGTAAATAGTTGGTGCCTCAGTAAAGATATTTTCATAGATAATGCACCACTTATATTTTAACATATTTTCATAAGCAAATACTTTTGTATCTTGCTACCCCATCAGTCCATTTTTTTTCTACTACAGATTCTATACTATAAGTTCTTATAAACATTGTAATGGTTTATATTCATAATATATGGCTGATGCAAGTAGGTGAAAGTGTAAAAACATTTGTACATATTTTGATACATATGTAGCTGTGTATAAAGTACAGTTTGTCCAATGGATCATTGCCAAGGGAAACTTCTAGGTTATAAGTTTCCGTATGCTCTGTTATTATTAATAACTGTAATTACATTTTGTTATTATTATTATTAATAACAGTAATTACATTTTGTTATTATTATTAATAACTGTAACTACATTTTTGTTTTAGGAAACAAAAAACATTGAGTTAAAGCTATGATCTCATGCCTCATCATCATACGCATTATATACTTATAAAGTAGTATTGAAATATCATCTAAATTACTATATAACTCTTGTTTGTGTATCGAACATTTAGTATTTTTATCGTTTTGTCATTATACCATAATAATAAGCATTGTGCAATGGCCATGTTCCCGATGTGCCATGTCCACACATAAAAATGTTGGTATAGATATTTGTGACTTTATAATTTGCAAACTTGTCTGGTATGTCTCTGTGATACCCATAGCAACCCATGTGGGGGTATTACAGAAGAATATTTTTTATTCATATATTTAATTAATTGGATTATAATTTTCCAGCGGGAGGTGTTGCTGGTGCATACGCTGCAAAGTCAGTGGTCACACAGTTCGTATCGTCGATGGCCGCCGCCGCCGACGTGTTGGCCTTAGCCAAGATTGAGATTAAACTGGCTGATATTCCTGAGGGCAAGTCTGTTACCTTCAAGTGGCGAGGCAAGCCTCTGTTCATTCGTCACAGGTAAGATCAGCATTAGTTTTGGATGTTGTGATTTAAATATAATAAAGATCCCTAACTATACCACCCTCTGTAAAGAATTGAATTGAATTAATCATATTGAGCCAAATAAAAGCTAACAATTTCATCTATATTCGTCCACCTAATGATAACTACTATCTGTAATCAACTCCTCATAAAATGAAAGTCTACATGAGGTTACATAGATATGTTGCTACCTCTGAGGACTATGTTGGAAAGCCTCAGATAACTATGTCTTTCTTACCATATACAGGAGCACTTAACACTACTTTATATAGCAGACAAGATGTAGCAGTGGTAAGGTCCAGAGTCAACCCACGAATAGTCTACCCCCACCATATATGAAATATAGCTTTTTATAAAAGAACAATAAAATACATTATCTACCCAAATAAAGTTTGACACCAAAATCAGATTTCTTGAATCTCCACATCAAAAAATATCCTTATATTCTTCCACAGTACTTTTTTTCATTTTTTGTATTACAAGAAAATAAGAATCAACAAAACAGTAGTGATTGATAAGTTAATATTTAAAAATAGTCTTCAATGTGTCATGCATTTATAAAATGTTAATTTTCAAGGACTGCAAACGAGATCTCCATTGAGAAGGCAGTAGCGGTTGACCAGCTCCGTGACCCTCAGCACGACGACCAGCGTGTACAGGACCCCAACTGGCTGGTGGTGATCGGTGTGTGCACCCATCTCGGCTGCGTGCCAGTCGCCAACGCTGGAGACTTCGGTGGCTACTACTGTCCCTGCCACGGTTCCCACTACGACGCATCAGGACGCATTCGCAAAGGCCCAGCACCTCTCAACCTGGAGGTCCCACCGCACTCATTCGTCGACGGAGGTCTCCTTGTCGTAGGCTAAGATCAATGTTATTTATTAGACAATTTATTTAATGAGGGCCACCTCTGTACATCAATAGCAACAATCAATAAATGTGATCCGTTTACCTAGCTCTTGTTTTCATTTTCTTGGACTATTTTGATATTGTATTTTTAAATTGGCGTTATATGTATATAAATCTTTATAATATTGGCGTTTGTAAAAATAAAATGTACTAAGCGTTTTTGTTTTATTAAGATCAACAATATTAACATCAAATCTTAAGAAACCGATTTTAGTATGTATCATATTATTAAAGGTAAAACACGAAAAAACATAACATTAAAAGAAGAACTGTTAGAGTATAATATGATAATAATGACGTTTCAAATTTATATAAGTATTGAGTCAAAATAGTTGCTTATTAAACTATTATACTCCGAAATTTCCATGACGAACTCTGGAACAAATATTATTTTTTAAATTTAAATCGCTCATTTTCATTGTAATTCTTCAATAAATGAATACTTTTTCAAAAGCATCTTATGTACTCATTAAGAACAGTTTTTTGACCACAATTCTCAAATAATTAAAATGTCAATAATTTTATTCGGATACCCTCTTTTTCGTTAAACGTGTGAGCGAGAGCTACATACTTGCGAAGCTCTGTAACATACAACTGTCTCACTCTAACATGTAAATTATTATTAACACCTCTATCGAGTCATATTCTCCTGGTACTTTGAAATGCTTGATATAAGAAAATTATGTAAACGTTGGCCCTTTAATGTTGATTATTAAATGCCGTCGTTGATTGCATTTATATTTAAACTGGTGATGTGACGAAGATTCGAATCCTCGGATATCTGAGGCAAGAAAAAGATCTGTATCCGTATCCGATACTTATATATTAATAATAAATTAATCATATACAAAATTCTAAATGTACACAAGCGATGAGGTAGCAATGAAATATGTAGTATTAAAATGCATATTGTTTATTAATAACGCATATTCAGCACTGCAAAAATCATATATCTTAACATTATATTTATGTACTAACATATAATGTGTACGTACTTTGCAACGATAGAGAAAAACGTAAACAATGATTATTATGAGGAAACTTATAAACTCTTACTACGGGCACAGATCGAAACATGTCAATAAAGCAACTGTCGCTTCAAGGACACGCGGTACGAAATTTAAGATCGTATCCATGGATCTGGACACCAATGAACCGTATCCGCAGATCTATTATTTTAACCATCCAGGACATTCCTAATTTAAACCCATAAGGAAAATAATATTGGAATAAAAAAAAATTGTCCATATTTGCGAGGATTGTTGCATCCAATAAAATTCATTTCGCCCAATGTACATTTTTGGGAAACTCAAGGCTCCACGCCTTGAGTTTCCTAAAAATGTACATTTAAGAAACTCAAGACTTCTAAGTTATTCAATATCAATTCAGTTAATTTATTTCTTTGTAATGATTATAATTTCTAACTTCGATAAACTGAAAATAGATAACTGCAATAAAAGCGCTATCTACTACATTTTCTTAGTGAAAATTGCTGAAACTCACGCTCGAACCCAAAAATTTCTTTCCCCTGTTGAACCCCGTCTATGAAGAAGGACTTGAAGAAATAAAAAGTTAAAAACGATTTGTAATTCTTTTATTATCGTTATTATTTTGATTTTACTTTATGTATGCTTTAGACGGTTACAATCTACGTAACTTCTAATATAAACTACTAAATTTACATACATTTACAAAGACTCGTAACTGGGAATTCGAATTTTAGTAATCTTTATAACTTTTTGAAACAAACACTGCTGCTAATAAAACATGACTGACATGAAATTATTGAAGGCTCAAATTTTAATCAAGCTTAGGGCAAAGTTTAAAACAATAACAAGTTGTATAACAATATAAAAAAAAACATAATTATGCCATGAGAAATCCCAGTCCACAGAAACTTACAATAAAATTACATATTATGAACATTGAATCTAGTACTAAAACGAGTAACCAATTATGATGACACTAAGATTCTATATTTACAAGGAAACGGGTGTGGAGTGGTTACATATTTGGCAAAATAATTTAATTACACCTAAATAAATCTAAGGCATGAGTGAAATGGAGAATCCAAGTTGGCAACACCGTTTTATGCAACATAAAAATCTGACTTGTGAAAGATAGCTACATACATATAAACGTATGTGGAAGGGACTCAATTTTAGATGCCTATTAATTGATAGGTCTTTATTTGAAATTTTATTTATGGGTATAAAATAAATTACATGTGTTTAGATATCATAACTTCTGACGAGTATGAAAATAAAAGTGTATAAATGGAACCTACAGTCACGTTTTTAAGACAAAGAATTACTGTCGAGTATAAAATAGAGTGGAAAAGAGGGAGATGCCGAGAAAGCTACTTGCTTAAAATTTGTGGACATTGTGAAAATTGGGGACATAAATACAAGATATCATTGGAAAACTCGTCATTTAAAAGTCATTTAGTAAAAAAATAGATTCACTACGGGGTTTAATCTAAGGGTCCATATGTTTTGAATAGAACATTTAATTGATTATTATCTTTTTTTGATCGCGTATTCTTGTTTTCCGACAAAATTCTATAGCTTAAAATTCTTTTACGGCCGTCTTCCTTCCACACGTCAGATTCCTTAGCAGTTTCTTAATGCTTACAAAAATAAATAGAAACTTAGGTTTAACAAAATTGTTCTTTATACAATGTCTCAGTACAGTACTTAGACCAAAAATTATGATCGCATGTCTTTAAAAATAGGAGAGAAGGACGATGATAGATACCTATCTCATATTTTCAGTGTTTGATTCGCCCTTTTGTACGTACTAATGAAAATAATTGAAAAATAATCGTTTATATGGCACAGGGAGGCTAAAATGCTTCGTTATCAAGCTATCATGCAACATAATGAGTCATTAGTTTTCATTAAAATGGTATTCACATGCAAATAAGTCAAGTAAGGGACGCGGTATGCTTCAAGATCGAAAAACAGTTACAAGTAGATTCTAGTAGATAATTAATTTTCAACATTTATATAATATTAAATTTATATTTCCTTCATACGATAACATTCATAGCACATCATTTAATTTGAACACAGAATTATATCGATTCACATTCATATTTGTAGACATATCATATATATACTATTATTCGGAAAAAATATAACATCTATTACAATTACGTGACAAAATATCATCTAATAATTTCTTGAAATAGTTTAAAAATTTAGTATAACATTAAATATAGTGTGATTATCTCTGATTGTGGATAGTTTTTATTTGGTTTCATTTTATTGCTTTGTGCGTTAAACAAAAAAGTGATATCCTGTCTGTCAAAGTATTGTCAATAGTTCATGTGTCTACTGGAATGTTGGAACTCCGTCCGTCTACAAACACAACACAGATTCTACACAACCTCGGAAGCTCTTTATTTCTTATTTTGGTGATAACTACATAATAAAGTATTCATCACTATTTATTATTTCACTTATCACTGGGTTAGGATTTAAATCTATATGCAATGGAGCTATTGACTGATGCTTTGCGTTTAATTTCTATTTATATATCAGAGCATAAATGTTACAAGTCAATTTGACTAAGGAACAAACAAACCTTCACAACTTTATTGCCTAGGTTTAAATGTACCGTTTCATATTTCAATTTAGTCATATGACCTTCAAAATGCTATTGCACGACGCGCGCCATCTAGGAACTAGTTTTGAACAGATTCTGTATTGAAATACGAATCCATTTTAGTGCATATTTTAGGAGTACTATAGGTTAATACTTTCTTATGTGACAAGCAATGCACCATTAATTTTAATCAGCTGTTAGCTTCACTGTATTTGAGGTGTTAAAGGATCCATAGACAATTGTTGAATGTTCTGTCAATCTAGCTAAGGTCAGCTGTTACCATAGTTTTGCGCAAGCGGTTATGTAAATTTATTAAACACGTATTACAAGCTATGATATTTTAGCCGCCACTTAATACAAACTGTTTTTTACGTATCTACAAACAACTTTTTGCATTATTAGCACAGTCACGTTTAAAAGTTAGATCGTAATATTGAACTAATCAAGTTCCGGAAACACATATGAATCTTAAGACTTAGCGATGTCAAAGTCAAAGTCAGAAGTTCAATCCTACCGTTTATTATATCCGAAACTCGTATGGACCATAGATTCGCAATATGAGCACAGGCACAGCTCAGCTCAGTCCGATCCTAAAGTCGATAAGTTCCGAAAACAAAACTTAGCGCAGTGCAGTCCCACTCTTACGGCTCCATTATCGACGTGCACGGTCAGAACTTCAATCCCTATCGCTGAGTGTTCCGTTAACAGTCGGCGGTGTAGACGGGCGCGAGGTCGAGCGTGAGGTGTCGCAGCGCGCGGTCGCGGGACGCGGAGCGGGAGGCGCGCGACGACTTGATGATCTGCAGCACCATGGCCTTGCAGTCGTGGCACACCGCCATCTGCACGCCGCGGAGCCGCTCCGCCGCCGCCGCGCCTGTCGCGCTGCGACCGTACCGCGCTCTGTGAGGGAGACAATATATTTGTAGTAAGCTAAGGAGAATGTTAGCAATTTATAACAAATTGACGGCTGCCCTCAGCGTAAGAGAAGCATAACACTTTTGATTGAATTTTAATTCTTTGGCGTAGCTAAAGAAGAGGACAGCTCCGTACAAATGCAACTGCTACAATGGTCTCATTTACACATATCGTATCACAACCAACCTGCGCTCCACAGTGGCGGGATGCGAGGGCGTGACGCAGGGCATGCTGCCGGGCCCGTCGATACTACGCGACATGGCGGGCGGCGGCAGGTCCGCGAAGCCGAGCGCCGAGCCGCCGCGCGAGCCGCCGCGCGAGCCGGGCGCCGACTGCGCCGCCGCGCGCCGCCGCGCCGCCGGGCTGCTCGGCGCGCTGCCCACGCTGTTCTCCACCGCGCCCTGGAACCAACGATATTCGAATTGTTTAAGACTGCAGAAGATTGTTAAAGTTGAAGTTCCGAGCTTGAACCACAAACGTAGGTTTTGGCCGAAGATTCACCCAAAACCTACGTTTTATTTTATCCAATTACGCATCATATTTATTATGATGTAAAGTAACAAACGAACGCGCAGTCTATCAAATAATGGTATAAATTTCATGTTGGCGTGGCTAACATGCGACACGTCCGCTTCTTCCACCCACCGTCAAAGATCAACCATAGATGCCGGGATACCTCTGAGAACTAAGTTCTAAGAACGCCTAGTATATCACTATTATCTCTAAAATATCTCTCTTGCCTTCAAACCTTATTAAGTAGAATGTTTATAGCAATACTTAAATTGCTTTCACTCATACGAAACAGCATTATTGGTAAAGAATACTTATAGCACTTTTAGTCCTGATATTTTTGATAGTTTACCAATGTCAATATTCATCTATCACTAAGAAACATAACGTACGAAATAACATCACTCACGTTGTGGTCAGGCGACATGAGGCGCGACATGAGCGAGCGCGGGAAGGAGGAGCCGGCCTCGTCGTCGGGCG
>MOOZ01001251.1:59622-84292 GCA_002930495.1 Cecropterus lyciades
TTTGGTAGTTTTCGAGTTTGTCGCTTACAGACAGACAGAAAGACGCGACCGGGGACTTCTTTGGATTTTTATAACTTCATCAAAACATAAAATTATTATACAACAACAACAACAATATATATATTTTTATGGTGGTCCAGTTACTTTTGTTTCATACCCATATTGTGTTGACGATATAATAATAAAAATTGTCCCTTCCTCCTCTTTTTACCTATTCACTTGCGACATTTTTAAATTATATAGCCTATGTCACTCTGGCAACTGAGACGATTTCAATGATATGTCATAATTCATCAAGCAGTTTGGAATGTACTACGTGCCAAAACAGAAATGGGCATACATACTTACATACGCTCGAAAATAAAATATCCTTATTCTGACGCAGTTGGGTTAAAGGCCTGATTCTAGTGTAGTGTTATCGCCTCCTATGAAAATATGGAGAGCTCTACTTTAATCATAAATTTCAAAAGAAGGTGTTGATGGTTTGTGTACAGCATTACGACCGTCACATATTTTTGACCTTATAATAATAGTGGTCGAATTACTAAAAAATATTAAATTTATTTTTTATAATCTATATTGGTAGGTCAAATTTCCATAACTTGGCTGTGATAGCCTAGTTGTGGAAATTTGACCTAATTTTAATCTAATTTTGATCTAACTTTAATCTAATTTTCTTCTTAAAGCTTGCAATATATAAAATTTATAAACATCCTCCGACTTAATTCTGATTTGATGAATACAATTATAACTCAATAAAGTAATTAATTTCTCAAATCTAATGTATTTTCATTGCAATGCGTTACATGTAAATATTTTCGTGCAATAATATTAACATATCACGTATTGCATGTTAAGCAAAACCAGTTCTTCAAAGTAAACATGGCCTAAACAGTAAATTCCGTCAGTATTTTTATTCCCCTGTTATGTTAAACTTTCAGCGCAACTATTTGAGCTGTCATTGCCCGATCGCTCGTGAATTAATATGTTCAAGGTAAACTAACTATCTCGAATTAACACAAATAAAACAAACCGCGGTCGCTATCTTATCAGATAATGTACCTAGCTCGTCATACCACGAATCATCTTATGTATAAAATTCTCGTGTCACAATGTTAGTTACCTTACTCCGAAATGGCTTTACCGATTTTTACCAAATTTTATATGCATATTCAGTAGGTCTGAGAATCGGCTACTATCAATTTTTCATACCCCTAAGTGGTAAGGGTTGTTCACCCTTAAATTTATATTTTTTATTTTTGGACATTTTTTTGTCATTATTTTTCTATACTGTGGCATCAAAAATACATACAACCCTAATTTTTTACCCTTTTATCACCAACCCCTACTTTTTAATACCCATTTTAGTAATTTAACCATTTATATGGCAAAACAACGTTTGCCGGGTCAGCAAGTATTGCGTATAAATTAATGCATTACTGCCTCCTTTTCTATACGTTAACTTCAAAATGTTGCAATAATTGAGCTTATTGGACGAGACAAAGAACAGTATTGTAGTATGGAGAATACACTAAGGATAATTTTTATCCAATAAGTAACAAGTAACAAACAAAAAACCCGACTGCTTAAAAACGATAGATTGCCTTCAGTTTCAGTTCATTGTTTTCAAGCAGGCTGTTTGTTTTTATGATAATACATCGTCGTCGTCTCTACAAGAAAAAACACAGATCAATTAGAGGTTAACAATATATTTTTACCCTCTGGGAAGCCTGGGATAGGGAATAGGGGTTTGATTTTTTATTGTTTTTAGTTTTATTTTTTATTTATTTTTTGTCCACTTTATATACTAACATAGGTTAAGTCATTGTATACTAACTCATTATGGACCAAGGTTCGAAAAAAATAGTGTTATAGTTTTTACAATGTGATGGATGTTAATGTGTATGAAAGGCTAAGCGGATTTGAATATAATTTCGCACAGAAATTATAGTCTACAATAACACATAGGCTATATTTCATCCCGAAAAAATGTACGATTCCCGAAGATAGGTTGACAGGTCAGCCACGTGCAAAACTAATATACCTAAAAATAAGTTAGTATACTTAGTTATTTTGCTTCAGCAACCCTTCGATACAAAATACAAAGTTATATATTCCACGAGTTAACAAAAATAGAAGGAACTAATATACACCACTGCCCATAATAAACGAAAGTGCGCATCTAATCACTTCCCTCCCGTGTTTCTCCCCTACAATCACGGCACCCTACAAATGACCAACAAATTGACACACCGTTTCAATTACATGACAATAATGTCAATGGTGTCAGTATTGTAGCCGTTTCCTGCGGATATTAGGCGTAGCGACACTCGAACCCAAAACCGAAAGATCTTCAGAGGAACCGAACTCTTCCGACGACATATTTATCGTATCACGCTATTTCTCGATCTACAAAACCCTTCGCCAAACATTTATAGCCCTTATTACGTACGAGATAAAGGGATATTTGCTTGTCTGTGTGTTTAGTAGTAACACGTGCTTTCGGGAACCATTTCCGCCGGATCAACTCGTTACGACTGAAAGTGTTAACTAATGCCGATCGCTTTGATGGGTTATTAATGGATTCGATGAAGCGTGTCGCAGTGCACTGAATACTCGGCCGTTTTGAGTTTAATGATCAATAGTTAGATTATCATGGTGATATAATATAACAAAGTTCCATGATGTCGTAGTAGGCAATTAAAATACAAAATGTAGGAGATAGGCAGTTCCTGTGAAATATCAAAAACCACTGCGATCACCAATGTGCATTTCAGGCGAGGTGACTATTGGCAAAAATCCCGTTAGGGGAGGTACATAATTATATGTATAGCAGTGGATCTCAAAAGGCTAATGGATCATTAGATAAATTAATGTAACAGACGCATAAATAAAAATAATACAGATATAAGATATATTCGATTCCAAATTATATTAATATTATAATCAATACTTTTATTGATGACACAAAGTTTATTTTTATGTTTTACTTTTGACATCTCCTTCTTAGGTTTTAATTTAATTCTGTAACTACAGATTACGAATTGGCCAGTCTTACAACATTTCGATCAAAGAAAATTATATTTCTTTTACATAGATAATACGTATGCTTTAAAATATTGTCGCTATAATTATTATTAACTATTTCGTTTAGTATACTTAAAAAATCGTGCTAAGTTCGTGAAATTACTAATCAAAAAAGTATTTGAGATCTATTCTGCAATAAAGGATAGGCTAGGGCAACCCTATTTAAAAAGTAATAGATAAAAATCAGCGTGGCCGGCACATGACTGAACTATTATATTTCGAGTTAATAATCACTGTCTGAATAAGACACGTTGTTTAAATGCACCTTTGTCAATTTTTACGAAGAAATGACCGCAAAGTGGTTACGCTTGCGGTCAATGAAGCCTCACTAGTATAGGACGAGTGAAACATAAGCCTACGGATACTTTATTTTTTATTATTATTTTGTGTCGGAACTTTGTAATCCCATATACCCTCTCTGATATATTACGTCGTGGAACAGGGGTTAGCAGCCCACATCCCGCAACCCTCTGTTTGCGGCCTGCGGACTTTCCTAGTACCTATCTTTGCTACCTGTGTTCCTTTAAGTATGACAAAATTAAATCAAAATAATAAACTTTTACAACCTGCTGTTTTTCGCCGACAAATTTCAGAGATTATATCTTGAATCGATCGATGACAAATATAATTCGCTCATGTCATGTGGTTCATGTTGCCAAAACAAAAAACTAGAACATTCAGTAGTTTAGTTTTAGTCATAGTTTCTGTTTTAGTATTTTTTGTTGACTATTATTATAGAAGAATGTGGCTTTCATTTAATTGAACTTTATTTTTTCTTAACAGTCCCAGCACAATGAAGCTGGAGTGGGCGGAAAGTGAGTCCGACTATGGGCTGGAGGAGGCCGCGTTTTACGAGGGCCCTACGAGCATTGCTCCTCCGCCGCGCAAGCATGTCTCCTTTAGTCTCAGGCTGGACCTGGTGAGTATACAACAGATATATTATAAGCATGGGCGTTTACAACAGAAGGATGTTGGGGTCTAGAATACCTTGCTAGCATAGGCTAAAAAGGAGAAGGAAAATCTTTCAAACTTTTTTTTCAATAAATTTCAAAATTTATTATTGCCGACTCTCCATTAGCGTAGGGATGGAAAAAATCTGTCTCTAGCCGACCTTGTTGTTCGCCAACGGCCACTTTTGTATATCCCCTTAACAAACTTTTGGCACACCCAAAACTTAAGTTAACTAACACATCCATAAGATAACTGAGTGACTACTTTTTAAACACCCGTGAGACTATGAAACCATGCGTTAACTTCTTTGTAAGATCAAATTGATAAATAACCGCTAATCTGACTCAAGGTTACAAATTCGCACATTGATAAAAATAATAAATATATTATACTAGCTGACCCAGCAAACGTTGTTTTGCCATATAAATGATTAAATTACTTAAATGACTATTAAAAAATAGGGGTTGGTGATAAAAGGGTAAAAATTTAGAGTTGTATGTATTTTCTAATGCCACATTATAAAAAATAAAAACAAAAAATGTTGTCCAAAAATTAAGAAAAAAATCAACCCTTATCATTTAGGGGTATGAAAAATAAATAGTAGTCGATTCTCAGATCTATTGAATATGTATATAAAATTTGGTACAAATCGGTAAAGCCGTTTCGAAGGAGTAAGGTAACTAACATTGTGACACGAGAATTTTATATATAAGATGTTTTCAACGTGCCTAAAGTATGTTCCCTAAATTCGTCATCAGTTCTGGGACTATCATATTTATGATTAGGGTCATATTTTCAGAGAAATTACTCGTTTCATATCGGCGCGATTGCGTTCCATTCAATTATAATTTTCACATATGCCTCTCAATTTATAACACTGGACATTTGATTACAATCGTAATGCGATTCTTTTAAACGCCATTGACTCTTCTCTTTGACAAAATATGTAGACGCCGAATATTTACGAGTATTTTCTTGAGGAAACATAAATTTTAAACATCAAACAACATCCGACTATTGTTCTTAATTATTTTTTTGTTTGAAATTTGAGTTAAGTCTGTATTGTTTCCGTTATATATCTAATTGTTATTAAATTAGTTTTATTTGCTAAATGATGCATCTTTTTTTTTATAGTATGGAAGTAGCAAAAGAGCCTGCAGCCCAACTGATGGTAAGTGGCTACTGCCGCCCATGAACATCTGTAATCAACCCTAGGAAAGATCAAAGTCTCACCTAAGGTTAGCCATAGATGCGTTGCTACCCCTGAGGACTAAGATGGAATGCCTTGGGAAAGTATGTCTCCTTACCCCACCCTTTACACCAGAACACAACATTGCATAACACTGTTGTTATTAGGCAGGACTAGGTGTGGCGGAGGTGCTTCCGGAGTTGAACCACAAAGAGTTCTACCACCTTCAAAAGAGACTTTACTCTTAGAGAAGATTGTATGATAAGTCATTTATGAAATGCTTAAATTAAAAATGCTTCTAGTGTCTTAGGTACATTTCGACAGGACAGCGATTTGGCTAATTTATTTTATTTATAATTTTAGTTACGATAGGGTTGGAAGTATTTCATGCAAAGCCTTGAAATATGTGTATTTAACTATGAAATAATTAATTAGTATGCACCCTTAAATTACTTCATTCCTTTAAACTATAGATACATTAATGCGCATCTTTACATAATACGTTTAATTATACTATAGTACTTCAACTGAATAAATATAAATTATGAAACTTATTCAAATAATCCTACTTAATAATATCGGAACACTTCTTTTAATTATCACGCTTTTATAATTCGCACAATTTCACTCAATATTATAAAATTGCAAAACGTTTATGTACCTTATAACAGTCACTAAAAGCAGAAGTAATTTACAAAAAGCATATAACGGATGCTATAAGTTACGCGAAAGTATTCTTAATTTATAATCAGTCTTTAGATACATTCCTGTTTCCTACCGTCTACCTTGATCTTGGCAGGAAATCTAACTAGATATGGGAAAGCTTAACATGTATGGAAAACTTGTACTAACATTAAAATACAAGATGGTAACTTTCTTATAATGAAAAAACAGCTTTTTCAATTTTCCATAGTATTTATTTACACAACAAAGCATATATTTTGTTGCGTAATAAAATTTTAAATGAAAAGTTTTTCGTATGAAAATTTTAAGCTTTAGGGTTTTCGATTTTCTTCTTAACTATTTTGTTAATTTTCCAATTTTCTTATATTTTCAAAAGAATACGCTTCTATAAATTAAAAAATAGTATTTCGCTGAGTTATTTAATTTGTTTTTCAAATAATGTTGATTCTTTTTATATCTATCTATCTATTATCTACTTTTACCTGACTCCCCTAATAACACTATGTTAGTTAGAATTTGTTTGATATCTCAATACGTACGACGAGATACGGCCTCAATTAGAACGACGAAGAAGTAAATTTCCTATAAAAGTTCCGCTAGGAGGGTGTACGGGTTTAAAAAAATGGTATAACAAGAAGCATGCAGTCCACTTGATTTTAAGTAAGCACTGCTGCCCATGGCCATCTGTAACCAACTCTATGTAATACATACGTCAGGCTTCTATTTGACCACCCATGCGTTGCCTCTTCTAAGAACCAAGATGATCGTCTCATATATATTAGAATTTGGGATGCGCCGAATAGTGGTTTCAGCGAATAACCGAATACCGATATTATTCGGTTTATTTTTACCGAATAAAATATTCGGCCGAATTATTCGATGTGTTCTTTATTAATTTAAAATGTTGATTTGAGGTTTAAAAATAAATGTAAATATAAGATTCAAAAATGAATGTTAATTTTAAGTTAAAAATTAATAAAATAATATGAAGTACAAAATGTTGATGTTAAAGTTTAATTGCTTTATTTTATAAGCTTTATTCAACAGATTCTTTATAGGATTTCGTGGACTTATAAAATCTTATATAAGAAGTATTGTCTTTTAGTTCTATATCGTGTAGTGTAGCTAAGAAAATAGAAATACTCGAACCGAATATATTCAGCACCATGACCGAATAATTCGGCCGAATACAAATAGTGAAAAATTGCCGAATACTCTGAATACCGAATACCAACCGAATATTCGGCGCGTTTCTAATTAGAATCTATAAAAGTTTCATTCCGTAAAAAGAAAAAAACTTCACAACTGTTTCCGTTATAAAAATTGCTACTCCATCAAAAATAAACAGTATCAAGAAAAATAAAAATAGCCATAATCTTCCTACAGCATTTCCGATACAAGTCTACTATTAATATAATTATAGTTACAAGTTGTTCCAACCAGTTGTACTTCAGATAGACACGGCCTATGATGAGTAAATAATAAGCTACTGGGTAGCTGGACTTATGAGGCTAAATTTACCACTTGGTAAATACTGAGCTGCCTAGAATGTTAAGATTATATAGGTGAGCTGAAATGTTTTTAACTAGTCAAATTCAAGAACTTGTAAAATAAATGTGAATTAAATTACCTATAAAAGAATATATTATTTAATAAATTATCAAACATAATGTAATATTTTTTTCCTTTTCAATTAATTATTTCTAAGCAGTAGGATGTTTCATTTTAGTCCTTATGCATTTCACTTTTAAAGAGGTTGCGTCCGTAGTAACATAACAGTGCTATTAATTTGTATTGGTATATTTACTAAATTCTATTTGATATCCATATTATTATGATAAAAAATCTATCTCTCTCTCTCTCTCCTTTTCTATTGCAAAACTCGTAAAGACATATCCAACGACACCGCGTAAGTTCATCTGTCAAAATGTTGAGCTGTAGAACTTATCAATAATGTACATACATACATTCATTACGCTCAAAAACATCACCCTCATTCTGACGCAGTCGGGTAAAATGAACTCATTTGAGTTACAAATGAATTTTATTAATAACCTAACGTTATTCAAACACACGTACTAATCTCAATGTATTGAAGTTTAAAAGTTGTTTGGGACTGATAAGCTCCTTTGAAGAATTACAACCAAATTAATTCTCGGTGGTATGTAGTTCACCGGGTTTTCTAGTAAGAAATAAATTGCAACCAAGTGGTTCCGCGTAAGTGTTATTTCTAGTGAAGTGAATGTGAACCAGCCAAGGCAAAAAAATGTTTTAAAAAAATTAGGTTAACTTCAGCTTTTTCTATTAAACCGTTAATATATTTAGGAATACCAAACACGAAAATCACAAAAACAATGTAAACCACTATTTGACAATAGGCATTTCAAGTCAAAAAGTCAAAAAGGGAAGTGTTCAAAAATACTTCTTTGATTCTACTTTGATTCATGAAATTTGTTGGTTTTTTCAATCTGACAACCCTGTACAAAGCGGCGTGTCTTCGCCGTATGTTGTCCAACACTCCTGAATATAATTAGCAAACTGGTTGCATCTTCAAGGTATATGGTTTACAGTAGGCGTACGATTATCTCCGCAGAAGGAATACTTAATTGGTCGGAATTATAGATACTTCGTAACGGACTTTAAATTTTTAGAGCTTAAAATAATAGCTTATAAACTAAGTACTTCCATATTTTTCCACGACGACCCGCGTGGCAGAGCGGTCACTATACCGGTCTGACATGCAGTGGGTCCCGGGTTCGATCCCCGGCCAGACAGAAATCTGAATGATGAGTTTAGGTTTTTGTTCTGGGTCTGGGTGTTTGTATATTTGTCTTTGTGTGTCCATGGCACCCACGACACAGGAGAAAATCCTAGTATGGGGCTATGAGTGTAGAAAGCGTGTTTTTTGACGACGAAAAAAAAAAACATTACGACGTTCTCGCTTTTATACTACCTATATGCTATCCTTGACACTTCAAGGTGTGCTGGTCACCTGAGTTATTTAGTACAAAGAGATTGTTTTATTAGGTACAAAAGGAAGGAATTAACATCTATTCAAAGTTAACCTAAACACCTCAATGCTCTTATTTACTAAGTATACCATACATTAAATACCTATTTTCAATCTTATTACTGTTAGACAGACTCAATTTATTTTATTTGCCCTTATCCTAAGATTTTTTATCATATCTTAAAACAAATGAACATCAATCATCATACTCGGAAAAAAAATATAGTAGGTACGTGATTATTTGTAGTCTTAGATTCTATGTCATGTTAATCTAACTAAAATATCGTAGTACCTATTGTACGTGAGTGCTACCACACCGCTAATATCTTACCGTCGTGGCCACACTACTAAGTGCTAGCCGCCACCGGATGCGCGACGCAGCCCACCGGAGCGTGATCAACTGGCGTCCTTTTTGTCATCTAAAACAAAGGGCGTATGTAAACGCATAAAAATGTTGTATAGTACAAACATATCAATGTGGTATCAAATAGAATGAATGAACAGAACATAAAATATATTTTTTGCATATTGTAAGTCTACGGTTTTAAAATATATTCTTGTCTGTGATAGAAAAAATGGCTAATGAAAAAATACAATACGTAGGTAAATAGGTAAAATAAATAAAATTATGAAAAGAGTTAACTCTATATACATTCTTTGTCGCAGTATTCTTTTGCAAGAAATGTAGCATAATATATAAGTAACCAAAACTTTTTCTAAAATAAAATAACCGGTATCAACGGAACTTAGTTGGTAAAGTCCAGGTATTTTAGAACAAAGAATAAAATATGGAAAAAGTGACATGGCAATAAATAATACGTATGTTGTTTATAACATCTTTTTTTAATCCACATAAACGCATAACGAATTTTTAAGTCCGAGTATCAGAAAATGTTCATTTTTAATTTCTACCCTCGACATTTTATAATAGAAAAAATGTTTCCGAACCATTTCTCTTGTGTACTAACCAACAATGTAATAATTTGAGTTATTTTAAGAAAATTCTCATGTAAGTGAATAATGCATATTCTTATAAGAATAAAGGTATCTGAAACCTTATCTTGGCGACCCGCGTGGCGGAGCGGTCACCATACCGGTCTGACACGCAGTTGTCCCGGGTTCGATCCCCGGCCAGACAGACATCTGAATGATGAATTTAGATTTCTGTTCTGAATCTGGGTGTTTGTGTATTCGTCTTTGTGTGTCCATGGCACCTACGACACAGGAGAAAACCCTACTATGGAGCTATGAGTGTAGAAAGCGTTTAAAGCGTTCATCTAAATATAGGAATTTAAAGCTTAAAAGCTTAGTAGTTGTGTTGTATTAAGTTACAAGGTGTAGGACACGACGACAATTAGATTAAAATGCGTGTTATGTCAGTTAGTCATATAATACGCGCCCTATAATTTTTTTGTTGCTTTTAAAAGGATTTATCATGCGTTGGGACTTTTTATCAATTTTTAATTAAGTCTTACAAACTACATAAAGGTTGTTGCAAATAGTTCTACTTAAACAAAGACAATTAAACCACACCAACACGAACAAACCGACAATCAATCATCAGAATATAGTAACATACCTATAAAAAACATCGGTTCCTATTTCAAAGCTGGGTTTTTTATTTTTATTTTGGTCCAAAGTTGCCCATGACACTGACGTTAAGTTACACTAATGAGTTTAGACATTAGTTCAGTAACAGTGGCAGGGCTTTTTACGAATGAGTCACTTTATTACTTTTAAATTACAAGCGTAAGTGTAACGGTCTTAACGAATTTTATCAAAATGTAGAGTTCAATAAACTTAACTAGATTTTGTGCGATATTTTAACAGAATTGACTATTTGAAGACCAGTGGTGGAGCAGTCACCATACCGGACTGACACGCAGTGGGTCTCGGATTCGATCCCCGGCAAACATCTGAATGATAAGTTTAGTTTTCTGTTCTGGGTCTGGGTGTTAGTGTATTCGTCTTTGTGTGTCCATGGCACCCACGACATAGGAGAAAATCCTACTGTGGAGCTATATGTGTAGAAAGCGTTTAATTGGCAGACGAATGCACAGTCACGATGGTAAATAGACCCTGCTGGAAGAAAGAATTACCATTAACATTGATATCACGTTGCTAGAATAAAGAAACAAGTTGCTTTTCCCTAATGTTAAACGCGTCCGTCCACCTCATGATAGCCACTGCCGCCCGTGGACATCTGTTATCAATCATATGACATTGAAGTCCTACTTAAGATCGTCCTTAGATGCGGTGCTACCACGAAGCGATCACCACCTTTTTCAAATAATAATCTCTACAAAACCAATTAAGATTAAGAAAAAAAATCAAATATTCAAATAGTATTAACAACGAGTACTAAGACTGAATATAGTGTTTTTTACCGATTTAAATATCTACGAAGTATGGAAATGGCATATTGGAAAAAAATACGAGAAAAGCCAGTTGCCAATTTCATTTCGGATATTCTCGGTTAAGGTGTTATTCCGATTCGGCAGTAAGAAGTAAAAACACAATTTTAAACCGAGTATGTTATCTTACTCCCGAAATTTGCGAATATATTTCATTTATATTACTAAACTTTAAAGCACAACATAATTTACATTAGACGATAGATACTTAATTACATAATTAGCCGTCTCCAGTTCTATAAATATTATCAAAGGGAATGAGCAAGTATTTTAGTTTATCATTAAATCATTACGTGCGCGAGACGTAAATAACTGGCTGAGGAAAATAAAGAGGCTGTCGAAAGCTATGACATTAACACCTTTATTCAGCTCAGAGTGTCGCCATAAAGAATAACTTGACATGATTTACAACGTTGAAGACAAGCGTTGAAAAGGGGTACTTGGGTAATAAACATTGTATCTAAGTAACTTTTTATAATAATCTAAGGCTTTTATATCTTTCTTTTCGGTGCTGGATTTTGTGTATATGTAATAGCAAATTTACTTGCAGTCCACCTGATTGTAAGTGGCACTGCTGTCCATGGACATCTGTAATCAACCCCAGATAAGATCAGACTTTTACTTGAGGTTAGCCATAGAAGCTTTCCTCCTCCTGAGGACTAACTTGGAACGCCTTAGATAAGTCTGAAGGGTGTGGTAAGGGACACCCCTTACCACACCCTTCAGACCAAAACACAGCAGAGCATAACATTAGGTGGAAATAGGTGTGGTGAACGATTTCTGCAGACCATAACAGCAAACCTTAATTAAGTGTGACGGTGGCATTTTATATAGGAAAATCCAATTTTCGGGCATTCCCGTCTTTTCGTCTCTTAGTTTTTACTGAAGTCTAAGTTTTATGTCCGGAGTATTGTATTATATCAACACATTGGTATCATTTTATTGTAGTCGGTTTTTATTATTTCAACTCTACTGTTTGCCTTCAGAATATGTTATTTTACATTATACATTTATTAAAAAATCAAGGGACAGAAATCTGCTATCTATTATTTTGATAACAATAAATTAGTTGCATATTTAATACAAAAGGCATATACCGAAACGAAAATATACACATAAAACTGTACAAACAATTATACCTAATATAAAACATGAAATATATTAACTTATTATCACAAGTAAAATACTATTAAAACTTTGTTAGTAACGGATATTGTAATCGAAATCCTTTTATTCAAGATAATACTAAAATTAATAAGTAGGTACATAATGTTCTTGCAACAGTCACTACTTTAAAATAAATATATATACCTACCGTAAAGGTAATTATATTGTGCAGTGAAGAGTAAAAGGGTAACAATAAAATATGATATTATTTTCGGAAAGTAGTTACATTATTAGTAGAAATTAGCCGGTCCATTCGTGTGTGTCTCATTATAACGCTAAACGATATCCGCCCCCTAATTAAAGGGATACTTACGTCCGCTTTGCTGGATATAACAAATATTGTACGATTTTTCTACAAGATATTTTTAGTTCACTATTCGATAGATTTATTTATAAAATATGATATTAATCTATCCGTTGAATACAGTAAAAGCTTCTTATTCGCGGGGGTTACGTTTCGCCCATATGCCGCGAATACAGAAACCACGAATACCAGCAGTACCTACTCAAAAAAAGCTAACGCGCTAACAATAGGCGGAATTTATATAGTTCGACTACAACCGCGAATAAAGAAATTTATAGCCGCGAATAAAATAAAATAGTCACAATTTTTTTACACGCGTTGACCACTTGACATAGTTACCCTTTGTAGACAATCCACATACTACTACTTCTATTACATAAAAATAAGACATAACATAAACATAAACGAATTCTACACTCATAGCCCCACACTGTGATTTTCTCCTGTGTCGTGGGTGCCATGGACACACAAAGACGAAAACACAAACACCCAGACCCAGAACAGAAATCTAAACTCATTCAGATGTCTGTCGGCCGGGGATCGAACCCGGAACCCACTGAATGTCAGACCGGTATGGTGAACGCTCCACAACGTGGGTCGTCTTTATCACGTGATAAGGAAACTTTATCTATGTGTACCCTAAATTTACCTATATAATTAATACTAAAAACATACTATCGTAGGGTACGGGTACGCCAGAAGTATAAACTTCAACAAATGAAATAATCGAAAGAAATTGTTTTGTTTTTTTGTACAAGTTTTTAAATTAAATGCTGATTAGGAAATTAATATTTATTAGCAGTATATTAAATTAACTATATTAAATAACTTGGCTCTTAAAGTTTGTATGTTGGTGACGCGAGTCTATAAACTGTTTTCCCCTACTACTACTACTAAATAATAAAGCAGTTTTTACTGAAAACCCTATAAACTTTTTACTGCAGTGAGTGTAAATTTCTTTTATTTTCTATAGTTTAAAATTAGCTAACGAGCATGCAGTGCACCTGATGGCCGCTTTCCAACATCTGTAATCAACTCCAAATAAGATTAGTCTTCATATATCATAGGAAAATATCATAAAAAATTATGCTAATGTTCCATTCCATTCCATTGGGCACGGGTGCCCTGTCATCGAGTGGTGTTTGAATCCATAGTCCATCGCGCTGAAAAGCGAATTAGTAGACTTTGAGAACTTTTTTAACTATCAGGTGTCTAGGCTTCACCACAAATCATCGAAAGATCTGAGGTAATGGGATTGAACAGCTACCCGTCGATTAAGGGTCAAATTCTAACTATTAGGTTCCATTAACCATTGCTTTGAGAATTAGACCAGTGAAAATTGTAATCGAGTCATAGGTAGCACGTGCCTAACGGTACCGCTGTATTTGGTGGCTAATGATCGATAACTCTGGGTTGAATAATGGTGTTGTTTTGAAAATACTGCAATGCTTTCCTCACACTTAGTACATAAGCAAGGCAAGCGACAGGTATTTTCACATTTATTTTCGCATCGCCAAGGTACGAATATGATTTTGACAAAGTGAAATGAGGATTTAAAATCGACAGACCTTCTTGGTCAGACAAGATGAAAACACGGTCACTTTCTGTATTTCAACAGAATTCTCAAAACCAGCAGTTTTCACCAGAACACCATTAAATTATTGATGGGTGTGGTAACAGAGAGACACACAAGGCATTCCTATTTAGTGTATGTCATAAGAACTTATCTATTATTTTAGCCTATCTTGAAGTATTCATAACGAATAATGTTGACGAATCGCGTCAAGGAGTGGTCACCATAGAAGCATGACACAGAGTGGGTTCCGGGTTCGACTCCCGGCCAGACAGATGAATTCTGTTTTGGGGTCTGGGTTATTGTGTATTCATCTTTGATAGTGTTTTAGCACCCACGACACGAAAAAAACGTAGTGTGTGGCTATGAGTGTAGAAATCCTTATTAAAATGTCTATTAAAGCCTTATTACGTGTAGATGTACAGACGGATTACAACCATAAATAAAATCCATAAAAAGCATCCTTTTTACTCCAACTTATTTATCCTGACAAAAAATCAGGATACAATAAATACCTTTGTAATAAATTTAAAGGAGCTTCTGTAGACAAGAACATAACTTTTTTCAGACTCGTCGAGTACGTAATTTATTAGAGCTTTAGGATTATCGTAGTAGATATATGTTATGTTTAGATTTAAAAAGCTGTGACGTGTGATTTAGTGTGACAAGATCGAGCTGAGCAACACATCACTGGAACTAGCGAGAACGAACGACAAATAGTCAATTAACCCCGCAATGCGTTATTCACTTCCGTAAAAATATCCCCTAAAGATTAAATCCCGTAAAATTGTTCACAGAAAAATATCTTCGTTATTTTGGTTAAAGTGTATAAATATCGTTATAATAAATAAGATCGACAAACAATACTTTCAAAGATATGTTCAACTGATATTTTTAAAGTACTAACGAATAACGATAAAACTAATGATTTAAAAAAAATATATATGAAGTTATTAAGTTTATTATAAAAAATAAGATTCATAATATTCCACTAAAAATGGTATTATACATCAAATAAAGTAAATCTAAATAATCTTAATATGCTGCATAAAACGACGGTAAATATGGGTCATCATATCACACTTTTTATTAAAACTTTGAGACATAGTAACAAATAAAACATATAAAGAAGACTTTACGTCATTTCTACAAGTCCCCTCTTTATGGTCCTATGCTTCTACTTATCACCTATTATTTCCGGGAAATAAAAAAAAACTACTTGTACACCAAACGATATAATAATATAATAATAATATGTCAAAGTACAAAACTACATGGAACTAAAAATAAATCTTTGTCTTCTTATGTCTTTCAATATCGACCAATATTTAACGCATTTATCACAATAATTAACCTTAGAAGTGCAGGAAAAAATAACAAATAGTTTATCAATCATCGGTTGACTTCCAAGTGACAAAGGTCCGTGCCCCTTATTTGAAATCACGTGCCAAGATACCGAGGGGTTGGCCGACCCCTCACTCTGAACCGTGTAAAAATATCCTCGCGCTGTTTACGGGTTAATCGTCGCTTGAAAAATAGTAATACAATATGCCCGTGGACTTTGTCTATAGCTATTTATATACCGTATTCATACTCTTATCGTAACAATCATGGAGATTAGTGATTCTTTGAATCTAACAATGGGTCGTATAGTCCTGACCTAATCCAGTACGCAGATTATAAGATTTTTAACACAATGTCAGCATAAGGAAAATAGTCTACAAACTAGATGTAATCTTTTAAATGTAAAAATTTTAAAACATAATGTATACATGAAAAATAAGTTATTTTATTGAATAAATAACATGTATATTAATTTCTGATATTGGCAATTTACTGCCAGTATAAAATCGGCGAATTGCATATTTATAATTTATTTCCAAAATCAACACTTCAGTATAGATCGTCTAACTTTCTTAGACTTCATTTTCCTCCTTTATCTTAAACCACTGAGTAGTAAAACCATTCCAATAAGACGATAGCAATGGAGCTTTGATGATAACAGACGCAGAGTTTCCGATATGATTATTAATTTGTATATTTATTGGTTTTGTTAAAAAAATTATAAAAATTCTACTTTTTGTACGAACTTTAGTTACCGATGAAATATTATTGAAGTATATTAATTATACAACATCCTAATAAAATACATTATTAATATCATAAGAAAATATCATAAGAATTACGATTATGACAATATAATCAATATTCAAAATAATATATTATTTTCATTTCATTCGTCTAACAATCTCACAGGAAAATCTGTTAGGAGCAAATATTTATAAACAGTCGTAACAATGGGCTCAGAGGCCGAGTAGGTAGGCTTGATTGACCCGAGGGGGCCGTTGATTCGATTTTGACGTTTTTATTGAGTAACTCTGATATATTCTATGATTAGGCGCAGTGTCATGGGTTACATATTCTATACACACATTCAATTATGAAGGGCACGAAACCTTACTGATCCTATTATACGTCAGTTGACTTCTTATCTGACGATGACGGTAAAAGGAAACCTTTATATGTATTACCTTTTGAAGGTGGTAGAACGAATAGAGTTGGACCGGGGAGGTACCAGGTGTGGCGACACCTATTTCTAGCGTGGGTTCCCGTGTTTCGTTGGAAGGGTGTGGTTGCTGGCTCACTGTCAAATGAAGCGACCATCTTAGTCCTCGGGAGTAGCAACGCATCTGTGCTTGACTTCTGATAGAACTCCTGTACTGTATGAAGTTGTTTATATATGTCCATGGGCGGCAGTGGCCACTTACCATCAGATGGACAGCATGCTCGTTTCCTACTTTAATGTTATAAAATACACGAGAGTTCTGTTAGGTTGGGTGCATTGGATTTTTCATAGAAATATCAATCTTATGTAATAAATGGACATTTGTACCCAACTCTACCTGATTTCATACTGTCTCATAGGACTTAGTGCGACTATACACGGCGACTTTGAGCAGCGAATGGTACAATATCAAAATTACTACGACACTTGCCCCTTAAATAATATATTCTTATTCTTCTTCTAATTTATGTCATACGAAAACCTGTGCTTCTTCTTAATCTCAGAAGTACAAGTGAAGGTATGGACAGTCTTGAAATTTATTTGAAGTTAAAGCTTTCAGGGTATCATTTATTTAAAACTTTTAAATAGAGTGTGTACCTGTAGATCATTACATGCATTATTATATACTTAGGTATATGATTGCTTTCTATAATACGAGCGCACAAAAACTTTTATTTACGGAATGCTTTTTTACGTACGTGTCATTTGCACCCGATTTCGATTAATTTTTTAACTGACTTCTAAAAAAGAGGAGGTTTTCAATTCGACTGTATTTATTTTTCCATAATATGATGTATATCCAAAAAGCTTTGCGATACTTTCAAGAGTATTGACAATTGGTGATAATTGGTAGGTTAATCTTTTACACACTTAATATCTAGGGGAACCTGTTGTACTTCGGTCAGTTTATTGAATTAAATATTTTTATATGTAACTGCAAACATTTCTATGTATTGCTAAGGTAAGCAAATCAATAAAATACGATAAAACGTCCTTACTTCTCGAGTTCAAATCGTATTATGAGTAACAATGTAATAAATATTTAGCAGCCATTTAACGTATTCATATAATCTTCCAAGAAACTTTACTTAAACGGCTAGATCTAAGCACATTTTAAAAACTGTTGGCAAATAACTTTATTTTAAAAGTCCTCGTGTAATGTTCGTGCTTTGAACGGAAACAGAATTCGTTTTGTGAATAGAATATTGACTTGGAACGATCAAACCGATGAGATTTAACTTTAAGTACGCTAAGCACACGCGCCTGTACAAAAAATAGTTCCTGTCAGTACATGACTCAGTTCCCATACATTGTTAAACACAGCAAGGAATGAGATTTAATAAGCAAATCTATTTAAAGACAGATGTTTCTACTTGGATTGAATACAACAACTTAAAAACGCTAATTTTAAAAAAGAATAAAAGAAAAAAGAAAGAAATAAAGAACACACACACAGGTAAAAATTAGTCAATGGTTTTGATTTTATGTTTTTTATAAATTTGAAAAACCTTCACTTATAAATAACATGTACAAATCGAGAAAAATTAGGCATATATGATAGGCACTAAACACAGAACTAGTAATATTTCGAACGTAATCGTATGTACATATTATTAATATATTTTAAAATTTCGTTTTTACAGTGCGATGAAGGTGGCGGCGCCGCGGAAGGTATCAAAAGCGAACCTTTGGAGCCCGAGGAACCGAGGGCCATGCAGAAGGTGCCCTCCCTCTCCGACCTCTCGGATCCTGAGGCCTCGCTTGGTGAGTACATAACAATAAGCATTTTTAGCAAATAGACGGTATTTATTAAAGACTTAGAAACAAAGATTCGACGCAAACAAAATATTTGCTATTTTTACTTTTTAATTATTTGTAATTTTGTTTTGATATGATACTTATATATAAGACAATGTTGCCTTTAATATAACAGGACTCTTACTACACTTAATAAAGAACTATTTTTGTTGAACATCCTAACGTATAATATGTAACGGTAGCTGCAAATCCCCTCCAATTAAATTTAGTTAACAACAACCTCTGTACCTGAAGACCTGGTTTTTAGAACCCCCTTCCCTCTCTCTAAACAAAATCCTGGACCCGCCAGTGCCTACAGGTTAATCATAGCATCACGCCTTGTAAATCTCCCTCGCATGAACCATTTAAGAGCGGAAACAATCCAGCTGTCATGATCTAACGATCATACGAGATTGTAGTTAGAGATCTTATTTTGAGAACGTCCTGTAAAGGGTGTTTTAATTGAAGAAAATTAGTTTTAAGTATTTTAAAATTTTACGCATTTTCTCTAATAGAGAGAACGTGATTAGTTATTAACTACCGTGATTAGTAAGTAAGTAGTATAATATGTACCGTATGAAACTTGTTTTGTAGTGAGATATTGAAATCATAGGCACCGCTATCCTTCGTTATATCAGTTACTTTATCAGTGAAAACTAACCCAACCAACTTTTAAAAATAACCTAAATATGTATAGAAACAAAATATAAATATTTAGTATTTTGTTCAATCAACCGAAAGGTACTAAAATAATAGAAATAGTAAATTACTAAGTAACCGAAATTCTTATTTGAATTTATTTGGCTCATCGTTAAAAAAAACACTAAGTATAAATATGTAGTATGTAAACACTTTTTACACTCATAGCATGTCGTAGGTGCCATGGGCTCACAATGATGAATACACAAACACCCAGACCCAGAACAGAAATCTAAACTCATCATTCAGATGTCTGTTTAGGCGGGGATCGAACCCGGGATCCACTGCGTGTCAGACCGGTATGGTGACCTCTCCGCCACGCGGGTCGTATGTGGGTATTTAAATGACGGAAGCTATTAAAAATTAAAGCAGTTGTCGCTGTTTCGCTATTTCTAAAATATTTACAAAAACTACAATTAAGCTTTTTCGAGCTATCCTTTTTCCTATTTCTTAGCTTTGACGTCCATAACGGCGGTAACTACTAAACACCAGTAGAACTGCAGCCTCCTGTTTAAACATTTAAACCACCTATTATAATTATACGAGTCTAATATACAATCTGATATATGATATATAGACTAATACATAGTTGAGGACTCCGTTATGTAAACTGGGTTATGGCAGGGCGCGTTGCAGTGTAACGAGGATGCGCCGCATTATCCTATTCGGCTTCACCTATTTGCTAATCATTGTGCTCTATACTCTGGCCCGGTGTCCTGTAATGAAATGAAATGAAATGAAATGAAATGATTGAAATGAAATGAAATGATTATTTATTTGCCATAATTGTGGTACATCGATAAGATCTCATTTGAATGTTATGCTCACAATTAATGGTGTGCAAAATTTTTAAGGAGACACTTTTACAATAAATTTAATAATATATTTTAAATCAATAACTAATACCACTATACTATAAGAACTATTACAACTATAATAAATAATAAATAACAATTTAACATTAATTAGTAGATTATTGATTGATTGAGAAATAATAGACTATAATAATAGCAACAATATAAACATTCACATAAAATAATTTTACAACCGTGCATGTCAAAGTTTAAGTTAATGCGTGGCTAATCAAATAAAATGGGGTATCTATACTTATTTTTCTAATAATGATCGTAGAGCCAATAATATTGTGTTCATTCAAGAGGTTCCTTCTTAGAGGCAGCCACTAAGAAAGGTTTTATTTTTTATTCCACCTCAAAAGGATTTTAGGTTCAAGACGGCGGATAAGCACTGCATTCAGATGGCTCAGGACAAGCCGGATGGTGAAGGATAAGAAAGATTCCTTTTTTTAATACTAGAAATACAGCGATATCATATAACGTGGTAAAATATAGAGTGCGTATACCACGTACTGAAATTCGATAAGTAGTCTAAATTCGACCGTACTAAATAATCATGCTCAACGCTTTTGACACTCATAGCCCCATACTAGGATTTTCTCCCGCGTCATGGGTGCCATGAACACACACAAAGACGAATACACAAACACCCAGACCCAGAACAGAAATCTAAATTCATCATTCAGATGTCTATCTGGCCGGGAATCGAACCCGGAACCCACTGCGTGTCAGACCGGTATGGTGACCGCTTCGCCACGCAGGTCACCAAATGTGTTTTCCAGAAGATAACTGATAACTACAATAAAGCTCCTATTTACCAAAAAACAAAAAAAAACTACTAACAAAAATTGTGAAACCAAAGAGAAAAGGTACCCGAATTTTTTGTCTGTGACGTTCTATTATTTAAACAAATATTTTTGTAAGAACCTATACTTATATACAAATGAGTACAATTATGAACGCCACATACATTTAAGTACATATATCCGGACCATTATACTGAAAAAAGAAATGTGATATCGCCTAATTCTACTATAAATTTAGTTTACTATTTATGCGTGGGAGTAAAAATTATGTACAAATAAGTCGCAACTGATTCAGCATTTTGGTTGTTTACATCTAATTACCTAGCTAGAATAACAGAAATCACAATATAAGCACGTTTCGACGACTAGATTACTGTTATACTGTACGTAATAAATGTTTTGCTACATTTTTTATAATTTTGAAGTAGCAAACGAGTATACAGTCCACCTGATTGTAAGCGACCACTGCCACCCATGAGGCTAACCACAGAAGCATGGGTACCCCTGAGGACTAAGTTGAAACGCCTCATATACATATATCTCCCTTACCACACCCTACAGACCAAAACAGAACAACGCATAACACTGCTGTTATAATGCAGAATTTGTGGGACGGTGATGCTTTCAGAGCCGAACCACAAAGAGTTCTACATTTCAAAGCAACTAGGTTATCATTATATAACACTACGTAATAAATGTTATGTTACATTCTAATCTAATACATATGTATTAGAAAATGTTTACATGCACTCAATCAAAAGTATCAACAAGAAACAATGAAAATATTATGTAGAGTTGCCACATTTAAAATTTTAAATAAGTCTAAATAACCATCAAATAATCAACCATAATATAACCAAAATAAATACGAAAGCATTATTTCCATAAAGTAAAAAAAGAACATTATGGTAATGCAAATAATCAATTGATATTTTACCGTATGACGAATGGACTTTCAAAATTAAAATTACGAAACCTTACAGAATAAATAAGCAACTAAATGCGGTTTTTGAATTTCTTTTTGCCGACATTTCGACCTAGTTACGTGTATCGTGGTCACGGCGAAACTGCGGTGGTGGGGAAAAACCATTGACAAGCACTAGTATTAGATTAACCTATGTACCCTACGTCTAGTTCGTTTTTCTTTTTTAGATTCATTATCACGACACACATTAGTATATCCATCCATTTAAAACCATCTTCTCTATTAAAGTTCTTAGGATGTTTTTTGATCTCTATTGCTTCTCTTACTAAACGTGGAAAGTAATGACGCTCATTGGAGATCACCTGAGGTTTATGTAATTCTACCCAGTGGTTAGAATCGAAATTTAGGATGTGTTCATCTACCGCAGATTTCTTCGGGTCATTCTTTATGACTGCGCTGCAGTGTCTGTCCAATGTAACAGCTGCCACAGTCAACTTTATAAATCCCAGGACATTGATATGGTATGATGTCTTTTGGTGTACGAAGGTAGGCCGCAAATTTTTAAAAGGCGTAAAAATATACATTTTATATTTACCTCCTGTCTAAGATTCTTTCATCTTATCTGTTACACCTTTCAAATATGGGAAATATGCGCAAAGTCGTTCAATTCTGTTGGTAGTGACATGTTTTCCTTCCTTTTGCCTAGTCCTATCAACAATAAACAAAATAGTTAAAACATTTGAGAAACTCTTTAATTTTTATTTACTTTTACTTAAGAAATACTCCGCCATCATAAACATCTGGGAATACATCAACGTTTTAACGTTATTACATAAGTCCCCATCATTACAAAAATCTCTAAACTTTTGATGCATTATCTAATTACTTGTTATTTTATAAAGGCCATTGAACCCTTAACGTGTTGTCAGGTTTGAGACCGCTTCAGGGTGGGCCGAGTATACGGGCCTATTGTTTCTTGTCACATGTACATATTTGACGTGGGAACATCGTTGTGCACATATACAGATTTATTTACATAGCATACACTCCGTTTGTATTCCACACGATACTTAAATATCTTTAAAAGAACACACGAACGAACCTTGAGCAAAATTGTTCGTACATTAAGTGAGTTAAATTACCCTATTGTAGGTAAATTGAGTGTTTGAGTAGTAAATCTGCTTAGTGTTGTTCGTTACAACTTAATCCTTACCTTCAGATTAAGTTCATGGGCGCTGACAGTGTGACAGTGACCTCTTACCATCACCTCAGTCGTGACAGTGACCATTTACCATCAGATAAGATGCATGCTAGCTAGCTACATCTATAGAAAACACTTGTGAAAAAAAACTTTTTATAAGATGTAGACTGCTTTATCTACCTGCAATAAGTGGTCACTGCCACTCATGAGCATCTACAACCACCTCTATATAAAACTGGAGTTCTACCTAAAGTCAGTCACATTACCACCGCTGAGTATTAAGATAATTCGCCACTTATAGAAATACTCCGAAACACAAGAACTGGTTCACGATAGAAGTAATTGTGACGGTGTTTCCTACCCGATCGAACTATACTGGCTACTTCCTTTCAAAATGTCCAACATTGTTACTTCTCATACATAAAACATACATACAAATAAAGGATCTGCAGACAATTATCTTCTTAAGAAATAATAGCTTCGTAGAACATAGTAAGTAATTGATTGATTAATAACGTGTATAGCAGGCACTTATATTGAGTTGTTCCTGCTTCCTTCTTTCCTATCCTGCAATGAAACGGTCTGGACTTCCCGTTTACTTAGAACGAAGACCCACGGGAATTCGTTTATCCTTTGCTAATATAAATTGCTATTTTTGAAGTATCTGGAATCGGTTCAGGAACTTTGGTACTCTTTGTTTTACTCGTGTTTCTTGTTAATGTATGTTTAGATTTAATCAGATGTTATATTAATGAACTGTTTATTGTAAGTTCATACATTATTTCTTTTAAAAATAGGAAGCCATAATTATACCTATGCAAATGTGTATTTGTGACTCAATCCATCATTTCTACGAAGGAGCGTCCTTATAAAGAATATTGATTAATTTGTACATTGGCAACTAACAATTTAATAGGATTTGGAACCAAATTTTAAATAAATTACACTACGAACAAACTTGTGTGAGTACAAACCTTTTATACACACAACATATAGGTACCTACGTAAGAATATTCTTGATTTGGCTATAAATGAAAACATGTATCAAATTTCAATCAATTCAGAGCACGAATCAAATGAATGAAAGCTTCTTGAATGAAAACGCGTAAGTCCGCTCCGAACGAATGGATGTCGACACGGAACATTGCGCGCGGTAATTACAATTGTAAGCTTGCTTGTTGATTGCATTACCACCCCGTAGATGGTGTATTTCGATATACGAATACTTATCACGTCTGTACTCTTCTTTGTTTCAATGAATCACTTGGGATAGGTTTAAATCCATATCGTACTACCATTTAGTACAGTGAATATGTTATTTCTTTATAGATCATCAATACATTTAAAACTTTATGATATGACGTTGCGTTATTTAAATAAAATTGTGATTGGTATAGATGCATTGACGTTGACGCATCGGCCTATTGCTAATTATAAATTATA
>MOOZ01001251.1:85846-97665 GCA_002930495.1 Cecropterus lyciades
TTTTCTCGAGGGGGAAACCTTCAAAAGGTACCCGACGCCGTGGGAGCGACGTAAGGGTTATGTGGGATTTTTACCGCACTAAAACCCCCCCGGTGGCCGGAAGCACCACTGCTACACCTTCTGCCTAATAACAGCAGTGTTGTGCGTGTTCTGGTCTGAGGGGTGTGGTACGAGAGACATATTTTTCCGAGACATTCCATTATAGTCCTCAGGGGTAGCAACGCATCTGTGGCTAACCTTAAGTGAAGCTTTGATCTTACCTAGGGTTGATTGCAGATGCCCATGGGCCGCAGTAACCACTTGCCATCAGGTGGGCTTGCATGCACTAAAAAAAAAAAAGATAAGATGCGTCCTACCCCTGAGGTTAGTTCTTGCTAGAGTTGGAAAGCCTCGGATAAGTATATCTCCCGTACAACACCCTTCAGACCAAAACACACAAAATGTACCTATAGATTTCTCTGAAAGTATAACACATTGACAAATAAATGAAAACAATATTAATGCCCAAGCATTGTCACCACGTATTCCGAAGAGGAATGTGTGAGTGTAATATGTGATAAAGCGTCCTCAGGGGTAGCAACGCATGCTGGCCTAAATTAGGAGCCCATTCCTATTTGAAGTTGATTACAGATGTCCATGGGCGGCATTGGATACATCATCCAATGGACAGAATACTGATTTGCTTTTATTATAAATAAAAAATCAAGTTAGTCGACATACTCCTAGCAATCTATTGTTACATTACATAGAAGTCACAATGAGTCTAGGGGTTTTTCCGCTTTCGATACGGACCATCTTATCACATAGCTTTTGGATAACATCGATAGGCTCGAGTAGGCAACCGTAATTTGTGGATATCAGCAGCACATTTTATTTACATATGACTGTCGCTGCTCCTGTCATTATACTTAAATTTTTAACTGACAGATTATTTTTGTTTTGTGTATATGATATGCAATTTGTACGCATTGTTTTACTGAACAAACGTGTTCAAATTTGTGATTTTTCGATGAAAGATGTATCCTACAAAGTACTAAATCTTACCAAGATTATAAAAGCCAAAGTTTATGAGGATGGATGTGTGCTTGTTACCCTATCAAGTAAGCAAAATCAGTAGTGAAATTTCGCTGAAATTTGTTTATGACTACTTTATTACCTGGAGTAATGCATGAGATACTCATTATCCTGGTCAACGTGACCGACCGGGGTGGAGCCACCGGAATAAGCGTGTCATACATAAATACTGTAATATGTAATAGAAGTCTATTAATTTTAAGGAACATCCGTCCAATATCAGCACTTTTGCTCAATATTACGGCCGATTACGCTCTATATACCTAACATGAATGATACGAAATACAATAATAAGTTTTATAATTGCTAATACGTTATATACATGGTAATATTCCTATTATGTAGTCAGTGGGGCTTATCTAAGATAACGTCGTGGTAAAAACGTATAATCCATACATATGAATAATAAAGATGAAGTTTCCCGTGTACGTACATCGCAAATATATGCAAAAATAAATAGCTTGGCTAGAATGGGCAATAATTTTAAATTTCTGTATTTTATGGTAGTACGTTTATGTTTAAATTATATTGAACCAAATTTACCCAATTTAATTTAAGGAATTGAAAATACAGGCCTTCCACACTACTGTTATTAAGCAAAAAGCCTAAGGTGAAGCAGTGGTGCCCACTGAGTGTAACCCCATAAAGGGTTCTAACCCCTTTTAAATATTCATATCACTATTCTCATTAAGTATTTGTTTCGTTAAAATTTGTCTAATTTATCAAAAGTTACTGCAATAAGTTTTCTAAGATTGTTTTACGTGGTCTGGTCTGTGGTACTGAACAAAGTACTATTTGGTATTTCAAAAGTGGTTGACGGGACAAAAAATTCCCCTAAATGCATGTCCATTTATATTACATCCTTTAAAACGCAGAGTGAAGCCGCGGGACAGAGCTAGTTAAAAATATTTAATAGCATAAATATTTAATTTTAATCAGATAACAACTTATAAAAGTCTATTTCAGTAACAGATGTATGAAATAATTGGTTTACAAAAAACCTCAATAGTAAAAAGTCGGGTTCAGTCGGCATTGGACGGATTCTAATTTGGACATCATAGTCTAATATGTTATAGTATTTTTATTAAATTTTATTCTGTTGTATTACCTATGTTTTTATTATATTTTATTATACATCTGTCTATTATAGAATTTGCCATAAGTAGAATCTGTCCCTACTAGACTATGATGTCCAAATTAGAATCTGTCCAATGTCAACTAAACCAAAAGTCGGAGTGGATATGTGGGACTCTTTTTACCAGAGGTGTCCAATGACCGAAGGATGTTGCGGTGTCTACTTCCTCGGCCATGTTGATCCATATACAGGATGTTGTCAAAACTACACATACCACTCATGTTTACGAACCGAAGTTTCGTTTCAGCAAACATGAATTACTTACATTACATAAACAGTTTTGACGACCCGCGTGGCTGAGCGGTCACCATACCGGTCTGACACACCGTGGGTCCCGGGTTCGATCCCCGGCCAGACAGACATCTGAATGATGAGTTTAGATTTCTGTTCTGGGTCTGGGTGTTTGAGTATTCGTCTTTGTGTGTCCATGGCACCCACGACACAGGAGAAAATCCTACTGTGGGTCTATGAGTGTGGAAAGCGTTTATGTTACGTTTATGTTTTAGTTTTAATGTTTTCGTTAGGGAAACTTAGTTAAATTGTAAGCCGGAACTCTATATTAAAATTATATTTACTATATTCAATGTTGTTTCGTATTATGTTATTATTTTATAAACTGTTCTGAGAAAAAGTTAAATGTTGTATGTTGCAAGCTTTATTTATTGTTTGGTTTCAACAATCTATATTCTACTTAATAATAGATGCATAGAAATCTGTAGCTTGTTTGTATCAACCAATGTATATAAATATTTTATTGATATTAACACATAGACATATGTAAATCGTAGGGACCTCGTACTAGGCCTCTATAATCAATCCCGCTTACCCATAGAAACAAGACACGATTTGAATCAATAAATAAGAAGTTAAGAACCAAATATAACCAATCTTCAAAATTAAGCAACGTTGGGAGCGGTCAGGTGATTGAAATGAAATCAAATGAAATATCTTTATTTTGCATAGGCCTACGGTGGCACTTACAAATTGTCAATTACAATATTTTTTCTTACAATACCACCGGATCGGAACACGACTCCAACTGAGAAGATCCGGCAAGAAACTCAGTGGGTTTATCTTTTTTCCTTGTATTACTTTGTATATATATATTTAAGCGTCTCGTTTATTACATGGACAATAATAGCTAGCTCCAGTATCTTGCCTTACATTTGACTAAACTAGACGCTTGTTTGGCAAGATACGCTACACTTTGACATTTAATTAAGTATTGAAATATATATAATTGCTCAGTCCCAGGCTGTTTTGTCTTCTACGTAATCAGAAAATTTATAATATGCTAACCTATAGTGGTAAATTTCACGATTCCATTTACGTACCGGTCATTGACTTCAGATGGAACAGTTCTGTACGAAGTTACTTACAGATGGGCAGCAGTGACTTACCATCAGGTGATCTGCATGCTCGTTAGCTACAATCTTATAAAAAAGTAACCTCCATACGTCTATGTAACATTATATTAAATGGCGTGTTGAGCAGTTTTTTATGCTCTACCAAGTGGAACGTAAGTGTCGTATATCACCTGGTTTTGGAGACATAATGCAGTATCAACTCTTCTCTTTTGGGATAAGGATTAAAATCATTAATTAAAGATAAATCGTCTGTTTTAAAGCCAACACATGTGCAGTCTGCGACACACTTGCTGTGATGAACGTATAACATTATTGTGTTCACGGTAATAAAGATAAAACAAAACATTATAAAACAAATCAGTTACACAGATTAAAAATAATATAGATAACCAAACTTATTCTCAATACTGTACTCAATATATACTCAATAATACAAATGAATATAAATGTAATTTTAGTGTCGTTGAGATAAAACAAAAGAAAAAACATCGTCAACAGAGATTAAAACAATACGGACAAACAATTTTATTCTCTAAAAATGCTAATGTAATTATATTCCTTAAAAATAGAAAAATATAATGCAGATTAAGACTATAAAATAAAAAAGAAGATAACACCATACACATATAATAACAAAAACTGTAAACTTATAATCATTCTTGACACACATTTATTTGGGAGCTGTATTACTGTAGGAGGAATGATTAAACAAATTCAAGGAATTACATATTACTAACAAAATTCCATGTAATTTTTACGCTATCTGTAATTTTATGTGTTGGCGAATGAGTCTTTGATCCATATCGATACATATAATAAAAAAATGAATATTCCGTGTGTCTGTACATTGCAAATATTGGTTGTATAATAGAAAAATTAAAAAAAAAAATAAACCGACTTCTATGGCATAGAAAAGCAAAAAAATAAAATATATGTTGGTTTTTTTCATACACAGTACATGTTGAGCGCCGACTTCAGGACTATGTACTATGTACTGCGTATGATAGAAACCAACATTTAACTAAAAAAAAGTTTTTGCTTTTCTGTGCCATAGAAGTAGATGTATATTTTTTGAAAAAAAAAATCACACTTTTTAGTAATGATACACTTATATTTTTATTTAAATAATATCACTTATATTACTTAATAAATATAAATTTACACGAAAGCATAAATTGTAACATAAATGCACACGTTAATTCAACTTCCAGCATAAAAGTAAAATTATACCTATAGAGGTGAATAAAGGTTAGGTCTGTATTTATATGAACTGGGCGCACCCGCTCGCAGAGCGCTACCACCCTGCTCGCTTACCCTGTATCATCAGGTTTGAGGAGTTGAAGGTCAAAATTTTCATCTTATATCTCTGCATGGTAATCTTACTCACGTAAACACCCAATGTCCAACTTCTATAGTCTAGGTTCTAAGTACCCCTACATCATCAGGGTTGAAGAGTTGAAGGTTCAATTTGACGTCTCATGTCTCTGCTTAGCAATCGTATTAGATATCCGTAAGCACCAAATCGCTAACTCTTATCGCTTAGGCTTGCAGTACCCTGCATTATCAGGTTTGAAGAGTTAAAGGTCAAAAATTGTATGGTAATTTTACTCTGCATGGTAATCGTACTGCATATACGTAAGCACCAAATGGCCAATTTCTTTGGTTTTGGCTAGCAGTACCCCTACATCACCAGGATCGAAGAGGTCACATTTTTCATTATATCATTTCATTTTTGATACCTAATGTTCATTTCAAGTTTCATGAAAATCGGATCGGTAGAAACGGAGTAATTCGTCTATTTGTCGCGCACACACTAAATGCAAAATTAAGACTTATGTGGTTTTCTCATGGATGTCTTTGTCAGAATTGATTGCCATGGGAAGCGCCACCTTTAAAATAAGAAAATTAAATTTCAAAATCGGTTCACCCAGTCGAAAGTAGCGAAGGTACAAACATAAAAAATACAGTCGAATTGAGAACCGCCTCCTTTTTGGAAGTCGGTTGAAAATATATAATAGTTATAATTTTTGTTACTCTATTTGTGTTTCAATTCAATACGATTTCAAACACACATTTACAATTATTAAACTGAAAGTACTGAACTACAAATTTTAAGAACTGAAATTAAATTTAAATATATTTATAGCTCACTACCTTATTATCGCGGCTATACCTGCTTCGTTCATGTTTACCAAGGGAATAATACTATGTCTAAATCTAGATCATATATCCGTGTGCTAAATTTCAGCGAAATCCGATCAGTAGTTTTTGCGTAAAAGAGGAACAAAAACACATACATTCTCACAAACTTTCACGAGATCATGAGCTAGCACTAAGTCTTTCTCTTCATTCTTATCCATGAACTCTATCAAAATTAATTACAATGTAAAGCTATGTTACATTTTTAAAAGCGAATAAAACCGCTCGTCTTAGCTAGTGTAAAAATCCTTTATTACCCTTCTAAGCTTAATTTAGTTTGAAAATAGTATTTAGACCGTTGAAACCGGCGCTAACAAAACCAGTATTTCAACTAAACTCATACAACACAAAGAACAGGGCTGGAGTATCCAAGCGCCTAGCCATCCATTACAAATGGTAGGCGGTCATTACTTTAGGGATTCTCAAAGTGAAGTATTTTATCCTAAGTACCTTTTCACACGTACTACAACGACCATCACTTCTACCACCAATTATCAACATCCACACCATCACATCGATCATTAATCTACCGCTCTTTGTGATATAAACGAAAGGATGTCTTCGTATTTTTGACTTATTGTAGATAGATTAGATTTGATTAGGTGGTAGAACGCTTTGTGGTTCGACTCTGGAAGCACCACCGCCACACCTATTTCTGCCTAATAACAGCAGTGTAATGCGCTGTTGTGTTCTGGTCTGAAGGGTATGTTAAGGGAGACATACGTTTCCGAGGCGTTCCATCTCAGTCCTCAGGGGTAGCAACGCATCTGTGGCCAATCTTAGGTGAGACTTTGATCTTACCTAGGATTGATTACGGATGTCCATGGGCGGCAGTAGCCACTTACCATCAGGTGGGCTGCATGCTCGCTTGCTACTTCCGTGCTATAAAGAAAAAAAAAAGATCCTGAACTACTAAAGTGAAACCCTGAAATTTGTTTCATTTATTATTTATTTTTACGCGGAATATATATATTTCAGTATGTAACGGGTACTCATGATAAGTAGTTTCTGAATTTATTTAACTCAGTAAAGATTTTCGGTCATATCACTCTTAAAGACGTTAATTATTATTGTTTATATTATAAACTGCGCGTACGATATCTATCTATTTTATTAAAACAATTTTAGAAGTTTCGCCGCTAATTCTAAAATCTAATACCGACGGCTACTTGAAGCTTTAAGTTTGAGAAACCCTGATTTATATTATTGCTTTGCGAAAACAAAGCAGCAGGCTATTTCTGTCAAGCAAGTTCAGATGTTGACACAAGAAAATTCTCATGAACGGCCTACCATGTTGACTCAAATAAACACGTGTTCAGAACACAACGATCGGGCCGTCGGTGGAACACGCACGCACACAAGCAAACTTCATTCATAATGGTCTTGAATGGCGGTGGCCGAGGGCAGAGTATAGGTATAGAAACAGTGGCTTGGATAGATACTGTCTATAATAAGATACTAACGCTCAAACGGTGAGTGATGACGCCAATTCAGTTTTAAAACTTCGTAGGCATTGCTTTGAATTATTATGTCACTTGGCGATTGCTTTACTTATTTTGACGACTTTTAATGATTTGATGATTGTTTATAATTGAATTTTGAGATATCTTTCTACCGTTTTACAAAAGTTGTTCATGAAAAAATAATGTATGTATTTCTTTGCTTGCTCAGAACTTGTAGGACATGGATTCGTCGTTGTAATCTAACAATATATGTTGAGCGCCGACTTCGGGACTATGTACTATGTATGTAAGAAACCAACATATATTTAAATTATTTTTTTACTTTTTTGTGATATAGAAGTCGATTTCTATGTTTTGTCTTTTTTTTTAATCTATGTATCCATAGACTCAGAGAAATACTCTGAGTCCATGGATACATAGATTTAAAAGAATATCAAATTTTATTTTTCAATAATCTACCGTTTAAAGATATAATTGTTCAAAATCTGAATCTTATAACTTGTTATACTTTCTAAAGTACAAGATAAAAACCTGCAATTTCAATCGACCGTCTGCTTCTAAAACAAGCCATAGCAAAAAACACATACCATTCACTTCTGTACATATTTAGCATCTTGTGCCCACTTGAACAACTGCACGCTACTTTTCTTTGACGCGAAAGCTCCATAGACGTTATATGCGCCTGGTACCGCGGGCGGACCAGTTGGCGGACATGTTGTTTTATTAATCGCGATACTGACCGCTGCCAACGCAAACAGATAAATTACTACATCGAAACTAACGAATCCCTATTTATGTTCCTAATGGAACGGCAATTACGCAAATATCACGCGATTAACGCAAGCTTTTTAAAAGTAAACAGATATGCATTACGGCTGTAAGTTCGATGCATATTACGTTACTATTTATTTTAGTATCTCAAAACAGAAGATTCGGTATTTATAAAGACTTTTGAGGTTTGACTGCGGAGATCACGCCACATATTTCTGCCTTATAACAACAATGTTAACCGTTGCTGTATTCTGGTTTAAAGGGAAAATACACTTATAATACACTTATAAATGCACTTATAGGCGTTACAACTTAACCATAGGAATTGCATCTGACGCTGAGCTAAGATAGGATTCTAATCCGATCTGGGGTTAATAATAATAAATTAACGGGCGGCAACTGCCACTTAGTATCAAGTGGAATGCTTGCTCGTTTTAACTGCTTTATTGTTTAAAATATTCTTGAGATACAAAATTGTATTTAGGGCGTTTCATCTATTGACATTTGCGCTTTTGAACTAGTGTTGCCAGACGACGCACATTTCACAGGACATCCGTATTTCAAATACAATTTAAGATATCGCAAGGGGACTGACTTTCCTAATTGCTATATTTGCAGTTGCAAAGTCGTACTACAACTTAAGTAGGTAACTTACGTACGTATTTCACCTAAAATCTTCCTAATTTAATAAAAAAAATTGGTGACCATTGATAAATATAGTTATAATTGTATTGATCAAATTCAAAGTTAATTCGAACAAAAATATGTTAAATCCTACACGTTCGTCAGAGAAATATTCGATACTACATAAATATCTGTAAATAAAGTCGCTTTTCATTTATCTCTGATAAAATAAGTAAAATCCCGTATATTTTTTCCCATTTAAACATTTGTCCTAAGCTAATAAAATCTGGTAACCCTATTTTCAACTCTACATCTGGCTGGTTGACATTGTACCTTTGTTTGTTTTTCTTATCCTTACTTACTTTACATTTTATGTACCTACAACTACACCCAATACAACTGATAGAACCAATAAAATTTTCATTCATAGTTTTAGTCAACAATACTGAATCAATGACAATACGGAAGCTTCACACATAGAAAGTGCGTTAACCTTACACACATGTTAAATTATGCATATCATATCATCCTTATCCATTTTTAGTTCGATTCAGACGTTTATTATTTAGTAACGTATTATTTTTAAACATGTTAAACTAATGGTTACAAGGATCAACTTTATGCCTAGTACACTTCTTTGTGTTGTCACGGTAACGATAGCGATCTGTTTTTCTCATTTCTCTATAGTTTATTGTCAAACAATCCTGACTGTTAAATTGATTTGGAAAAGAAAAAAACTCATAACGATATTTTGTGGTTATCTTGATATTGTATGCAGACCTTTTCATATTTTTCATCTTTTCATATTTAGAAGGTGGTAGAACACTTTGTGGTTCGACTCTGGAAGCACCACCGCCACATCTATTTCAGCCTAATAACAGCAGTGTTATGCGCTGTTGTGTTCTGGTCTGAAGGGTGTGGTAAGGGAGACATACTTTTCCGAGGCATTCCATCTTAGCCCTCAGCAACAGGGTAGCAACGCATCTGTGGCCAACCTTAGGTGAGACTTTGATCTTACCTAGGGTTGATTACGGGTGTCCATGGACTGCAGTGCACACTTACCATCAGGTGGGCTGCATACTCGTTTGCTACTTTCATACTATAAAAAAAAAATTGAGAATAATTTTATTGTGCTCGTCTATTTGTTAATGCGTAGCGCGTCGCTCGATGCGCACGCGCATCTAAATGGGCTCGTCGTCACCTCTCCGCTCAAGCTCCTGTATAGTTTGCATACTAATACCCCCTTACACTATACATTTATGTATATTGATAACGAATTCATATTTTATACGGTAACTTCGTTCGCATCTTTATTGTTATTCATGGGTGGAGGAAATAAAAAGCCTACACGATGTATTTATTATGCGTGTGTTTCCACGAGTGAAATAAAATATGATGTCTCAACTATAAATTCAATCATTTTATTAAGCCATCGGTATATAAGATATATAAAGATATATTTCATGACAGTGAATAGATTATGACACAAAAGGGGATTAAACGCTTTTTACACTCATAGCCCCACAGTAGGATTTTCTCCTGTGTCATGTGTGCCATGGACACACAAAGACGAATACACAAATACCCAGACCCAGAACAGAAATCTAAACTCATAATTCAGATGTCTGTCTAGCCGGGGATCGAACCCGGGACCCACTGCGTGTCAGACCCAATTATACTACCTATATATATATATACAAGGATTATCTAGTCCAATTAATTATTTTCGAATGTGACTCCGATGAAAATTATTTTGACGCAATAAACGAGCATAAAAACACGCATGGACCTAATCCATTAATGCTATCCATCGGTATCTATATAATCAACACTAGTAAAGAGTAGTAAATAACAATAACGTAAATTTTGAAAACCACTAATCTCAGAAATTCACAGGAAAAATTAAACCTCCGAAGTATATATTCGATAAATATAAGGATTCACAAATTGAACCAGCTTTTATGAATCACTAACACAACGCACCAAAGAAAAATATTCAGACTTAAATTTAGGCAAACCCGAAATGAACCCAATTGTATTTAAATCTCTTTCAACTGTGAATATTAACCTTAGGCGTGAAATATATTCTGCCTCTAAATTTACATCTCATTATTTGTATGTTTACTGTCTCGATTCGAACGCGCGATGACACCTAAAGCCAAATTAATGTCAATTAAAGCAGATTGTTCCGTGTAAACCATGTGCGATGTGTGTCTGTGGGTATACCATGCAGACACAAGAGTAAATTGACAAAGGTGAGGCTCGCTATCCTTTAAACAAAGGTTTGGGATTTACTCTGTAACTAAAACTGAATAAACAGCATTTCCTCTGCCTATATAATTTTATGATTTGTATGTTTTTTTTTAAGAAATTGTCTTTGTCTTTGGAACGTTTTTTAATAACGTCATTACGAATTAAAATTAAAACGTAAAATATTTGAATGAGAATATGGTTTATTTTGGTCTCACTATGAAAAACTTCGAATGAAGGAAAATATTCGGTCCTTGAATTTCGTTATAAGAAACATAAATTTGTACTCCTAAAGCATCAGCTCTAAACAACATACACTACGGCACAAATATCATTATGTCCTAATTATATTTACGTTACGATTTCAGAGGATTCTCATTGTAATGTACGACATTATTTATAGATGTTACAAAATGTCATTTACACTGATGCTATCTACATATTTAGTTGCGATGATATTAATAGATCTCTACATAATGGCCAAATGTGTGCTATCGTCCGCATAGGTGGTTACTAGTATTTGTTTGATATGTGTATATTATAAACTAGCTGAGCTCGCGGTTTCACATCACTTCGCGTTTAAAAGAAATGTAACGTGACATACATTAACCGAAATTTTATATCTCATTAGAAAAAAAAACCCGATTTTGAAATGTTCTTCATTGGTGCTCCGCTCCTGTTGGTCTTAGCGTGATGATATATAGCCTATAGCCTTCCTCGATAAATGGGCTATCTAACACCGAAAGAATTTTCCAAATCGGACCAGTAGTTCCTGAGATTAGTGCGTTCAAACAAACAAACTCTTCAGCTTTATAATATTAGTATATTAGTATAGATAATAAAGACAAAAAGTTAAGTAATATTAGTCATTAGATTTATGTGTCGGGAAAAAATATTATTTTGGTAAAACATAAAGATAAAGAAAGATGAAGATAA
>MOOZ01001251.1:119235-134150 GCA_002930495.1 Cecropterus lyciades
AATGGTAAATACCCTTCTCAGTCTAAATTGAGTAAGCCTTGTAGTGATAGTTACGTTACCTAAAATGTTATAACGTAACTGACTGATATTTTAGTAATTAAAATTAAAGCTTCCATTCCCCAAGTAACAAGCTCCCGGGTTACATAACTCAGCGCTGACGCCCGGCGGCCGAGCGCCATCATTAGGTATCTGGATGATCATTGACCATCGTTATCTCGCCTGCCCATCGACACGAGATCGATCTAGCTCTTGCTCTTATTGTTTGTTAAGGCTATTGTCTTACAAAGCTACGAGAAGCGAGGCGAGAGAGAATTTATCTCGCTTAGAGAATTTACTGTGGACAGAAGAGTTGGGAACGGATGTTATTTGAGTATGAAAGGGGTTTAGGCTATCTACCACGCCGGCCAAGTGTGGTTAGTAAACTTAAGACTTGTGTTTTTTTAAAGTACTCTAAAACGTGTAGGTTTCCTCTAAGACAACGTTGTTTTCCTTCAACGTTAAAGCATTAAAGCAACGTTAAAGCAAGTTATAACTAATTTGTATAACGCGCATAAAATTAGTTATTACAAGTAAGTTAATATATGTATTACCTACTTCAATGCCGTTATGAATTTGCGATTTAACGTGCCGGATCAAGAAGAAAAAACAATAAAAAAGGTGTTCCACGAAGAATACTTTTGTTTGGACTTTTCTCTATTTCCCATAAAGTTAAATATACCCCAATTAAGGATTTATGTACTTTATAATATTTTTAATAGGATATCGTATGTTGGCTGTATCCATGTATGTAGTACATACATGGATACAACCAACATGTCAAAATTTGGAATTTTTTTAATGCATCACTCTGTTGCGTTTTCTATTAAGAGAAAATAAATTGATAAAATTTCTTTTAACATTTTTTCAAATTATACCTACTAAAACGTTTGGACTATGCGTTTAAATATTTTTCAAAATAATAAAAAGCTGCAATTTCCCGCATGTCCGAATAAATAAAAACATGTGGTCACACTCCAAGATTGATCAGTTTTGCTTCGTTTTGTTCTTGCTTAAGCTACAATGCGTACATCTTTGTTAACTCCGAGGCAGCTTGTTTTTTTCTTTATTCGCTATTGTTGCTTCTAGATTGAGAACAAGAAGCTTTCATATTAAACCGTTTAAAACCGAATTGTTGTAATCGCTACTATTTAGTAATATGATGACTTTCAACTCATTGGTATACTTTGTCCGATTATTAAATGTAATTTTTTGGAGTTTACTCCTTAAGAATCGATTTTCATATAAGGCGCCCGGTATGAGAAAAATATGAGGAGTAAAATCTAATGATCGAATGACCTCGTTACGTTTCTGATGCGCAACTTATTGTGCGGACCTTTAGGGAAATGATATAGGGATATCATCTGTCGCATAGATGGCGCTGTTTACAACGATTGAATATTACTTCAAGTTTTCTCATCGGTCACACAATTGGCGCTGTTTACAACAATTGAAACTTACTTCAAGTTTTTTCATCCGTCGAATAGATGGCGCTGTTTACAACAATTGAAACATATTTGAATTAAAATTTTATTTTATTGCGCCTGTTAAGACAATCGTGCTTAAGGAATAAACTCCAGTCGTGCGTCGAAGCTGATCACATTTTATTCTTCTTCGTCGTTACGCTACGTAATGAAGTTCTTTTGATTCTTTGGATGGCTGATGTATGTGGCCTCACCATATCTCACTATTTTCACGATAAGAATATGTTTAAAAATATTAAAACAAAAACCCGAATACTTAAAAACGATTGATTGCCTTCAGTTTGCCTGTTCATTCTTTATAGCAGTCGGTTTTTTGTTTTTCTAAGACTTATGTGACTCAACTTCTCGGGCTTTAATATTACCCGCTAAGTGTCTTTGAGGACTAGGAAAGGATCATATATAGAATCAAAATTTGGAGAAAATGTACTCTCTAATGATCCTAGTCTATATAGATTTGTTACCAGCTTCACATAGAACATTTTTCTTTCTAAAGTAAATTACAGATGTTGCCAATTAGTTGTCAGGACTAAGATGGTCGCTACGTATATAAGTTAGCCAGCATTCACACCTGTCCTACATCTAGTTATATTCTCCTAGAACGAGAAATATGAAAGTAATAAGCACAGAAGCCAAGCTGGAATGGATTTCGCAAAGTCACAACCATATAAGATTCTTCGTTATGTTTTTTTTATTTGCAATTTGAAATTAATTAGTCTAATTAGTTAGCATTTTAAATCAATCAAGACGACTCATTCATTATTTATTATTTATAGCATCATTAATAATTTCTAATAATCCTAAAATTTTCCATATACGTAAAGCTAGATAAGATTGTGCGATGATCCATTATCCATTTAAATATTGTAAACATGATTATTTAATCTTATTTCAAATGTGAATCAAGATATTATTACGGCTTATATCAAATTAAATTACTGTATGTAAGTAGTCTTTTTGTAATATGACTTGCATCGATCGAACGTTTTCCGGTGAGATAAAATAAGGAATTATTAGTTACAGTTAATACAATATGCATATTTTTTAAATATCTATAGATGACAGTATTACTAGTAAGAACGTAACCTAAGTTTAAAAATAAACTATGCCAATATACACAATAATATACATAATAATAATAAATAGTGTGGTAAGGGAGACATACTTTTCCGAGGCTAAAAAAACAACAAACAAGAACATAATATAAATCTGATGAAGTTGTATAATAAAATATTCTTAACATGTTTTTGTACGTGTATTGCCAAAAAGATTGTACCTAACATTTTTAAGACTGTCTTATATATATGTCAAAAGCACGTCACGTCTAAAACTTTAGTGCCTTGTGCAGACAACGCTTATGATTACTAAAGTTCTGTTGATACTGTCCAGATAACCAGAACAAGTGTCAATTGTAGAGCTCAGACGTAGAAAATTTAAATAGGTAGTATTTAAAGCCAGCATCAGGCCTTTAAAGCAACCTGAACTTAGTGCCTCGAGTAAAAGTAGTTGAGATAATCTACTACAAGATTTGTGCGCTGACTAGGTTGGTTATATCTACCTTACGACCAAAACGGTGCAACTGACATGTGTGGTGTATCAAAATTGAACTTTACGCATTCCGTTTAACGTTTTAACTTGAACCGATAGAACGTGTGTTACAATGTTTCGTCTGTATTATCCAGTTACTGGTCCATAGTACTTGGGCGGCAGGTGTTTCAAACCTTGCCTCCTCCCACTGCGCCGGCGCCGTCTCACGATCTCTACAGAGATCATTGATCTGGTTGAGATTTACTTAAGCACCAAAGACACTTCGGGCTATGAATAAATCTTTTTCTACCTTTATTTTGTTATGATATGAAGCAAAACGAATAACCCATTTGTTGTTTTTTTGCAATATAAACATATTAGAAAAACGTATATTTCCAATCTAAATAGCATAAAAGTTCTGTCTGTGGTGACTCTCCTATCCTACTGTCCCCGAAAACTAAGATGAAATGTTGCATGTAATCTGCTTATGACATACCATTTATATTAAGACATGTGTATAGTGTTTTTTGGTATTGGTGTGCCGTATGGTATTGGTATTTAATACCACCACTGACTCTCTCCCTGTGTATGACGACTTAGTGACAAACACCAGATGGGCAGCAGAGTCTACCAGTGTATTATCAACGCCTACTACAGTAACCAACAGGATATGTACGCTAACACGATGAGTTGACATAAAGGGTTGAAAACTTGACTAAGTCATCCAAATATCTTGTCCATATTTGTGACAGTATAAAGTTTTAGACATGCAAAACAAACAAACAAACGTACAAAATTTGCTTACACTTATAATGAATTACAAAAAAATATACAGCAATTAAAATATAAGTGATAATACGACACTGTCACGGATTCGATCCTCGGCCAAACAGAAATCTAAATGATGTGTTTAGTTTTCTGTTCTGGGTCTGGGTGTTTGTGTATTCGTCTTTGTGTTGCACCAACGACACAGAAGAAAATCCTAGTGTGGAGCTATGAGTGTAAAAAGCGTTTATGTTAAATAATGTTTATGTTAATTATTTTGAGATAAAAAAATCACTTCCAATTGTGCAATCCGATGCTATCAATCAGGAGGATAAACTTTCTAAAGCTCTATTATTGTAATTAAATCGGCTACCGACCGCAGAGATCGAGCGATTAAGTCGTGACCAATAATTCGTTAACCGCCGTGACTAAACCCCGTGAACACTGATAAAACGATTGGATTGATTCTAACGTTACTGAAATACTAGATGATGCGTCCATTCTTAGTTTTTTATGACGGAAGCTGATAAAATCGTCAGCAACCCGTTTTTATATGACCGCTGAGCATGCGTCTCCTCTCAGAATGAAAGTGGTTAAGGTCTACATCATTGGACAAGTGTGTATTGGTAGTTACACACCTTTAGTATAGGTATAGGTCCGCCTACAGGCGTACAGGTCTATCCTCAAGATGTTTCTTCATCATCCTTATATCAAGTAATGATAAATTTTTAATACGCATATATCTTTGAAAGAGCTAAAGTATCTGGGATTCAAACCTCAAACCTCCCGATTAAAAAGTCGAGTTTCAACATTAGACGTAGTATTTCTTATGTTGAAACTCATACAGTACATTAGTACACTCTCTTTTACTGCAAAAATAGTGTTACTCTACAAATCGGAACTTTTAACTGCGTTATACACCCAATCTCTTTTTTATATTGTTTTGTTACAGTATTATGTTCTTGACCAGTTGACAAAAATTGTGACTATTCGAATGATGAAAAAAGTACGGGGCAAAAAAAATACAAAAGGCTTCATTCGAATCAATGTTCAGCCGGCTATCTCTATCAAATTAGTTTCTTTATCTCCGCCAGCTACAAAGTTGTAACTTGACGGCTTACGAGTAGGGTGACCAAGATTTCGTCTTTAAAGGATACTTCGATACAATTTTTAATTGATTTAAAAGACTTTTTTATTGAAATAATTTAACGATTTATTTTACGAACGAAGTTGCGCCTCAGCGATACATTACATTTTTTTATTATTACCAATTTATAGATGAGGCATGATACAATGCCATGTAATAAATGATAACTTTGTAATAAATAAGTTATTTTTTGAGTGATACTCGTACTCTTTTGTTTGGATGATTCTCTTTCATTATTGAAGAGTTTTAATTTTATCTATAAAACATTGGAAAATATATGTTATTGGTCGAATTTTGATCACTTGTCGATCTAGTATTTATTATAAGCTAAGCTTTATTAAAATCACTACCTACGTAATCCGGCATTATACTTCCATGACCTAACAGCACTAATGTGAAACGAATATAGCAAAAAAAACTATGAAGCACTTCAAATGCTGGTTCCACGTATTAGACGCTAACAAGTACTTACTAAAAATACAGTGCATATGCCATCTCGTTTTTAATTTTTACAGACTGTTGCCCGCGACTTCGTGCATGTACACATAATTATTTAAAAATGGTCTACCTATTTTCAATGTCCTCAAGAGTCTAATATCTGGTAGTTTTTTTTTATAGAATGAAAGTAGCAAACGAGCCTGCAGCCCACCTGATGGTAATTGGCTACTGCCGCCCATGGACATCTGTAATCAACCCTAGGTAAGATCAGACTCTCACCTAAGGTTAGCCACAGATGCGTTGCTACCCCTGAGGACTAAGATGGAATGCCTCGGATAAGTATGTCTCCGTTACTACACCCTTCAGACCAGAACACAACAGCGCATAACACTGCTGTTACTAAGCAGAAATAAGTGTGGCGTTGGTGCTTCCGGAGTCGAACCACAAAGAGTTCTACCACCTACAAAGTTAAGTTATAGCCTAATCGTCGTAACTCGGCCTCTCATCATTGCTTTATGACGAAGGAAAACATCGTAAGAAAACCTACACACCTGAGAGTTCTTTAAAAATATTGTTCTCAAAGGGATGTGAAGTCTACCAATTTGCACTTGACCAGCGCGCTGGACTACAGCCTAAACTCTTTCATTCTGAGAGAAGAAAAATCTCGATGAAATATCTGAAAAGCCTTATTCGTGGATGGTACATTATTAATTGCAACCATTGTACTAATGTTATTGCTCTTGTTTCTGTAGTTTAAGGTCCGCAATGATAGGCTAAAAGTTAGTATCGTAACCTATAAGTCACGTATCTGAGTTTTACGCTAATCTCCAAAACCGATTCAATTCATTCAATTAAATTTTATGAGCATGTTTATTAGTTCGTAGCATAGGTGACACTTGTCGAGTACTATATTATTAGTGACCAGATGCTGCTAGATAGAATACGACACAATAAGTTAACGTCACAAATTAGTTTAACATAAAACGATTTATTTAACTTTTTGCTAATAGACATTAATTATGTAATATCAATTGATTGTATGTTAGTTGCACATTTGATACTTTCGATTTATCAAAACTTGAACATGACTCTACAATTAAATTTACAACGACATAAATAAGTAAACATCGATCAAATTCTTAATCAAGGCAATTGCATTTATCAAACGTCAAAAAGCGATTAATTACTTTACTACAAGTTATTCGCATTAGCGGATCATCGCTTACCAATATGACATTTAATTTAAAAAATCATGGTTCATCAAATTCAGTTATTTAAAATCTTAGGTTCAAAGTACCATTACAAGTTAGTTACTGTCATCTCTATCTAACCGAACACTATGTTTGTGAACAATTATATATTATGTCATAGTTCATTTAAATTTGCAAATGAAGCATTTTAAGTTTCTATCACTTGTTCTATATGATACGACAAAGAATAATATTATTAAATTTGTATAGATTAAAGGTAGAAGACATCTCCGCTAGAGTTATGTAAGCTCCCTGGTTTACTTATAGCTCGAGCACTGAAAGGGTTAAGCGGCACTCCGAAGAGGACGTTATTCATCACCCAGCCTTCGTAATGCACTCAAAATTTATTTGCGTTTTACTCCAACACACGACGCCGACTTAAAACGCACATCGATTTAAAACATACGTCTTTTAAGCCGCTACTTTTTTATTTACAACTTTTACGATGACTCTTTTAACTGAACATTTATCTAAACTAAAATAGACTTATTATGCCGCTAAAGCTTTTAATTCTATAAATTATGTTTCATAATATCTTTATACAAATATTAGCTTCACATTCTATTTTAACTATAATCAAAGGTATTGTTTTATCCTTTCAGCAGTGTTGTAACTTCTACAATACTATACACACGAAAGTCTTATATTATTAATTCATTTTACCCCTAAAGTTTGGGGAATTGGGGAAAACTTCAACCGCTACGCGTATTTGTAACCACAAATGCCGTTTTTACTACAAATTATTTTTAGACATTAGAGTAATTTATAGTAAAAGAACGGCAAATTTATTTTATTTGTTACTATGTATGGAAAACTCAAATACACCGAATCTCACGTTTTTTTACGATAAAACAATATGCAAACTTTCTAACAATAAAAAAATATTAGAATCAGTTTAAGCGTTTTCAAAATCAAATCCGACACATAAACAAAGCCTTCTATATTAATTCTATCAAACTTCAGCCTTCGATTACGATCACGTTACAAAGAAAGGAGGTCGTGATTTGACCGAGCGGTGAACATGCAAGTAATTTATTTCAACAGATTGGTTGTTGCCATAGTCCATATGCTAACGGTAGCTTCAAATCATTGGTAACGAACATACGTGTTCACATAAGTACACATACACATAAGTACTACACGCACACATGTATACCATTCAATGAATGGGATACCGCCACCGACGATTACGTAGGGCTACCTGACGTGGACATTAAGCTTTATGTCATCAAATTATGTTCGTTTAAAAATTGATGAGCACTACGTCGAACTTTGTATCGTTAAACGAATATACGATTATGGATATTGCGTATAATTTACTAAATATCTTCATTAGCGCGTAACTTCTAAATTGCCGCCTTATATATTATTTTATAACTCCTAAAGCTCGCGTTTGTGTAACTTTTCTGTTTTTATGCTATAAATAATATTTTACAGTTATGGATTCAGTTTAGCATGCATAATTACAAGGATAGAAGTATCTTTCTAGGCTGTCAAAAGCAAAACAAAGTAATACATAAAAAGAACTATAAATAAAATAAATATGAAAGTCTTGGTACGAAGATTAAATTTCCAATATCTAAGGATGTCACATTATGATATACGACGATAAAGAAAGCACTGAACTTATTGGAATCGATAAAACCACTTCGAATCTGAATCAGTTCTAATTACTTCTGATGCAGTAAAGACAGAACAGCATTCGGGAGGAAAATAACGATTTACATCCCAATAAAGTGAAAGTATCGCTCCAATTGATACGTTAGCGGCGCCAGTGGCTGATTGCGTTCAACCCTATAAATAAAACAAGGTAAATTATTGCGCCTGTGAGCGTGTTTCCCACGGCGTGCGAAACTGGTTGGTGCAGATAAGCTGAAACTCACCACACGGACTAAATTAGTACCCCGGTGACAGTTTCCTGCCTCCTGTGTGACGGCGACTGCTCTCAGATTTCCAAAGTTAATCCGCGAATACTAGGTCATGCTGTCGATTATCAGTTTCATTGACGGATTTGCGAATGTTAGGCAAGTTTGCAGCGAAAGTGTAGAAAGTCCAGCTTTTCTAGTTTTCAAATAACGTTACGAGACTTCGGATCAGGGATCAAATCGGATGTTACGTAGTAAGTCGCGTGGCACTGAGTATTTAACCTGCTGCGCTATCGGTACCGAGTTGCTCCTGTCAATAATGAATTAATTTAAATTCATTAATATATATTCTACTAACTGTGGCCGGCGACTTCGTACGTGCAAACTCTAATACAAACTTTTAACACGTATTTAACCGCTTAGGGATTAAATATCAAAACATACTTTCTTAAAGACTATCTACGTCATAAGATTAAACATTTGTCTTAATTATATGATTCCAGCTTTACTAGTTTACGGGCTTTAGTAGTGTTAGCATCGCATCCGCGCAGATTAGTCAAAACTGAGCATCCTTTCGCATACATATTTTAATAATATGTGTGCTCGTGTACTTCTGTAATCTTGACACCCACAGCGCAACATAATTTCTTTTTTTTTATTAAAACATACCTTTTGTGTGGACCTTTAGTTATCTAAGTTATATAAAGATACACGTTGGGTCTATGCAGACCTTGGACTTCCAAGGTCGATCAGTTCAGGATATGCAAATTTATCATTTAACCATTCTTTCACTTCTGAATACTTGCTAAATATTTTTATTGTGTACCAGATTTATTTGTTACGATATTAAAATGTTTCACGTAATCGTGTCAATTGAATTTCTAATGTGTAAATCGTTTCTTCATTCATATGTTCAATTTTTCTCAAGTCTCATAGATCTCAATGTTTGTATGAAGAGCCACGCAATTTAAAATTAATCACTTTGAAATTACAGTTTTATCAATAAAATGACTAGAATTAAAAAAGTGTTCTAACTATAACGTGGTTAACGGTCTTTTAATGTATTTTATTACTTAAACTTCATTAATTAAAAATATTAAGACAAAAGCATTGTTTGATATTTACTTTGCTCTCTTGTAAAAGCATTATTGAGTTGTGTTTTTATTTATACCAACCAGCGATATGTATCTATATCATAATTTTTTTAGTTGCTTCAGTTGCTCTTTTCCTTTGTTTAATTATGCTGTAGAATAAAGCTATGTATTGTATGTCGAGCAGTGATAGCCGGATGGTTGAAACTCGGCCTCTCAACCGAGGGTCCGAGATTCGAATCCCAGGCAGGCACCACTGATTTTTCTAAAATTATGTGCGTATTATAACTTAATTATTACTGTTTTACGGTGAAGGAAAACATCGTGAGGAAACCTACACACCTGAGAATCCTTTAAAAAGTTCTCAAAGGTGTGTAAAGTCTACCAAATCGCACTTGGCCAGCGCGGTGGACTAAGGCCTGAAACTCTCTCAATCTGAGATAAGCGTGCCCACCAGTGGGACAATAATGGGTTGATAGTATTGTATGTATATAATAGCCATGTGAACAATTATTTTCCACTCCATATTGTAATGTTTCCTATGATAATAAATTATGCAGACTTTCACTTCAGGTACCCGTCATCCGATCATTATCTGACCATTGAGTTTTTTAGTTGTGTTTTGTCTTTAATTGAGTGTTTATTAATATCGTATAATTAGTGATACCGGTCTTGCCTTACTCACAAACCCGTTGTTGGACATCAGTTTCGTGGGAAAAATTTGATGTAGATGTCCGTCTATATAATAATTGTTTTTAATAGTAATATATATTTAAATGATATTAAAATTAATTTTATGTGTGCAAACAAATCTTAAAATATTGCGGATATTTACATAATTGTAATTTTCTATAGATTTTCTATGTATGTAAACATATTATTATAGGTTATACATTTAGAGGACCCGCGTGGCTGAGCGGTCACCATACCGGTCTGACACGCAATGGGTCCCGGGTTCGATCCCCGGCCAGACAGAAATCTGAATGATGAGTTTAGGTTTCTGTTCTGGGTCTGGGTGTTTGTGTATTCGTCTTTGTGTGTCCATGGTACCCACGACACAGGAGAAAATCCTACTGTGGCTGTGGCTATGAGTGTAGAAAGCGTGTTTTTTATACATAGTCAAAATATTGAAAACTTTACGTAATGAACAAGAAATTTTGATGAAACATTCACGAAGACACGGGGAACTTATTAAGGACAGAGACTATTTTGGGTAAATCTTATGCGTAAACAAATCTAAACATCTACGCACGTGTTCACGGAAGAACGTAAAAAGGTAACATCATATCATCAGGATCACAATATAAATCATTCAAGATAATTATTAGCAACGTTTTACATAGGCACACTATCGCCTCACTGTCACTTGAGGCGACCATTTTAGTCCTCGCAAATAGCACGAATCCGTAGAAGAACGAATGGAAGGTGAAGAACTCTTTGTGGTTCGACTCCGGAAACTCCACCGCCACACCTATTTCTGCCTAATAACAACAGTGTTATGCGCTGCTGTGTTCTGGTCTGAAGGGTGTGGTAAGGGAGACATACTTTTTCGAGGCATCCCATCTTAGTCCTCAGGGGTAGCAACGCATTTGTGGCTAACCATAGTTGAGATTTGATCTTACCTAGTGTTGATTACAGATGTCCATGAGCGGCAGTAGCCACTTACCATTAGGTGGGCTGCATGCTCGTTTGCTACTATCCATATTATAAATAATAATAATAATAATTGACTTTAGATAGAACCTGTTCTATATTGCTAGTTATCCCAAAATACTGAGGAAGAAATATAAAATATATGTATGATTACAAATAAAAACTAATTAAACTATACAATAATAAAATCCTTAAAATAATAATTAGACGGTAAAAAATATTGTTTAACTGAGATTCTGGTAAATAAATAGTCGTGGTTATTATTCGAAATATTATTTGGTACTGCAATTAGAAGCCGCTTATAATATGGAGTGGCTTACAGATCATGGGCGTCCGTGATCACTTACCTGCGTAGACTACATGCTCTTTTGCTAGTTGCTAGCTATTTGGACCTTAGTCGTCAGTGACCACTTACCTGGTGGACTGCGTGCTCGCTATTAACACAATATTATAAAGAAAACTCTATTTGGACCTTAGCTACGAGTAGAATTCCGTTCGTCACAGTCAGTTAGACATCGTCATAAAGCAATCAATGGAGCCTAACATGAATATACACGTGGAGCAGCCATCCGACTAATACGCTCTACTTACGGATCATTCAAGACACTCGAACAAAAACACGATCCCATACCGTGAAATCCGAACACATACATGCGAGCTATGACTGTTTTTTTGTTTCTAATTATTAGTAGAGTGTAGAGGTAATCCATACATGGAATAAAAATGAAAGTTTCACGTGTGTACATCGCATACATCTACAAAGAAAAACAAATGAATAAATTGGATTGTCCACCTGATGGTAAATAGCCACTGCCGCCCATGGACTTCTGTAATCAACCTCAGATAATATAAGTTTCTTACCTTAGATCGACCACACATGCGTTGCTATCTCTGAGCACCAACTTTGAATGAATCGAATAAGTATGTCTTACCCCTTACCACCAGCTTTCACCCACTGCCACCTACTGCCACCCACTGAACTAGGTGCGAACTTATATATTTGCTTATAGAATTAATTTACTCAAAAAAGATTACTGTCATTCATATAACAACGACATTCTAATGGGATTTGCAATATAAAAACCAGTCTGACACTCAGTTGGTTCCGGGTTCGATTCTCGACGAGAGAAGCACCTGAATGATGAATATAAATTACTGATCTGGGTCTGAGTATTTTTGTACACAAGAGAAATTTCCAGCGTGGCGCTATGAATGCCGAAAGCGTTATTTCTTATTATTTTTATTTAAAACCAAATAAGATTCATTATCACGTATTCAAATCATCTTTTTGTAAACCTACGAGTGCATCCAACGCTGAAAATAACCCGTGGCGACATCTCATTAGGCCGTCAGCGATCGGTGCCGCTTTGAAAAATGTCTCATTTAACCCCGACAGTCCCCTAATAGCCGGTGAAGGGTTAACCACCACAAATAACCCAATGCGGAAATAGGCGACTCTTTCGTCGCTTATTTCACTTTTTAATTGTTTCAATTGGGAAATAGTTTAGTTTAGCTTCGAAACTCAACTCTCAACTCGTCGAGATAACAAATTGGCGTGAGAAACTTTTACTGATACGCCGATGTAATAAGCTGATATAAAACTTGTCGTTTTTTGTTTTCTTTTTTTAATTCAATCTCGCGATCTTTCACTTATCGCTCTCATTCAATACTTGAACACGAATAAAAAGTAATGTACTTACTGATTAAGATACACAAAGAGAATGTGTAGTCGGCATCTTGCGTACTTTGTCGAAGGTACACCATATGTTTAAATATTTTGACTTAATGTACAATTATGTAAACAATGTATTATTATGTATTATTTTATTCTTGATGATGTAATGTTTATTTTTTAACAATTAGTATGGAACTATACTATTATATTCGATACTTAGGAATCCAATTTGTCACTTTTACGGGTAATAAAATTTTAAAACTTTTTTATTAGACATAAGATTAAGATATTAGATCTAAGTTACACTTAAATTTAAATTCTTATTATGACTCATAAATGATGTAACACAGTATAAAAAAGTGTATACGGTTTTGCACCTTTTATATACCTTTTTTTACATTACCTATTATTAAACGTAAATAGACCAACCCATCTGCGAAGATTTACTGGACAAACATGCAAAACTTGTTCCTTTTATCACGTATTATAAATATAAAATAGGGTATAATAAGAGGGGTATTAAATTTCAATTATAATCCGGCATTGCTCAATTCCCGTTGGATGCGACCGGAAGCCACGCCTCTTCCTGACTCCAAAGATGACAGTTACATGTGACAGCCCCTCAAAGGGTTAGTTTGGAAGTTAATAAGGGGAGAATATATTTTAAGCCAAAACCAGATTACAAGATTTGTAATCCGACTCCAGTGAAAGACAGTTTTTTATTTAGTTACATATATTATCTCGAATTACACGTGAACACTCTTGAACACCTGTCTAGATCCGTTAAACATTCGGTAAATACTTGATTTAATAATTGTGCAGAGTTCATAAGATATAAAATAATTATATCGTACTCTTAAAGAAAAGAATGCTCTCTACACTCATAGCCTCCAGTATGATTTTTTCTGTATCGAAGTTGCCATAAACATACACACAGACGAATACAGAAACAGTGGACCCAGAACAGAATTTTAAATTTATCTAAAATTCGGTCTAAATAACATCTGACTAACCAGGGATTGAACCCAGAACCCACTATAAGTCAGACCTGTACGGTTACCGGGCCGCCAAGCGGGTCGTCAGCTGTGGAATTCATCTGATTTCTTCTGGTGAACGACATCTTAGTCCTACCTTGTCTTGTATGAAAACTGCAATTATTTTAGCCTTCCACTAATAATTTAAAGAATTAAAGTCAGATAGTATTGCAAAAAACAAAATCAGTAAGAATTCTCCCATTACTTTCCAATACGATTTCAGGCTGATGTACTTCCTACTAGATTATCTAACATCGATTAAATGCATTTCCATTTGGATGAAATTCAAAAGCAAAATAAAGTACGTACATATTTAATTTTGTATAATTCATTTGTCTTAATTTCCCTTCTTACCTCCTAATTATTCACTCCAACATTGGTCGTAAATTTGTAATTCCAACAACAAAGTTAATCCTGAGACAGCATGTAGCCTATTACTACATCGAGTCTATTACTTTACCTTCCAAATTACCATTACGCAGCGAGCTTATTCGATATTATTCGATAATTTGATCCATAAACTCGTAGCCAAGCTTCCGAAGACTTGCATTAGAACGGTCGAACCGGTTGGTTCATTCACTAACGGACCGACCTGCGTAACCGGAGAAAAAAGTAACCATCGTACTTGTTATGGTTGTTTTAAGTCACCGGCCTGACCGACAGCTGTGGTCTACGTGTGTCTCGGTTGTATTTACTTTGCTTCAATGGTTTGAATTGAAATCTGTTTCAAGTGATTTAATATGCGTCGATGATACGGTGTAATGAGCTGTCAATACTGAAACTTGAAAATTAAAAAATTGAAAATTAAAATCCATCAACTCTATCAAAGTTTATTACAATTTAAATCTATGTTACCTTTTATTTAAACTAGCAAAACCACGAGGCACAATTAATATAAAATAAAACCACTAAATACAAATTGATATTCGGACAGAATGAGTCAACACATACTC
>MOOZ01001251.1:155208-181944 GCA_002930495.1 Cecropterus lyciades
TCTCAGTCCTCAGGGGTAGCAACGCATCTGTGGCTAACCTTAGGTGAGACTTTGTTCTTCCTAAGGTTGATTACAGATGTCTATGGGCGGCAGTAGCCACTTACTATCAGGTGGACTGCATGCTCATTTGCTACTTCTATATGACAAAAAAAAACATGATAGAATATTTTGTGAGCGTATCACTTTTATAGATTATGTTGAATCGTAAAACATTTTTTTTCAAGAGGATGTTATAAGACAATCGACAAGATATCCTTAGCTAGTTTTTAAAGTGCCAAATTAGGTGATAGTGGTTACTTAAAATCAGGTGGACCGCATGCTCATTTGCAATTACAATTTCATATTTTATTCATTATTAAAGATTATTTATACTTAATATATTAAGTCTCACGCCCCATATACATACATAAATATTTAGTCCTTTCACAAAATCCAAATTGAAAGTACCCATCTTACTTTTTATGTTCTGAATTAATTTAAATAATATCTTTCACCTAAAATACGATACGACGATAATCAGCTCTGTTTACAAATATTCTCACGCTACTTCACTGAGACACGTCAATAACCGAATCGCAAAACACGATATTCGCGGCGAATTATTTTGCGGAGGCCTGTCCGATCACATATTCAGCCGTCTAGTTTATCTCGAGCTCTGATTGAATTCGTTGGCATCGTTTTTTGCGAGCGCATTGAATGAGGGTCATGAATGGGGCAGATCGGCGTAGGTTGGCGAGGCGCGGATCGCGAGAGGCGTCGGCGGCGATGATCGCGCGATACGGAGTCGCGTCGCGTCGCGCGGTGACGCCGCGACATCGCACAGGCTTCCGTTCCCGCCAGCGACGCCGTGGGAACCGCTTTATTTTCGTATTTAAATACGACCCTCATTAAACTGGTTTCGCTCAAAATTCGCTGCCTCCTTTCGACGCCTTTTACTCAACTTTTTATGGTTCCGTTCGACATTTTACTGTTTGTGATTTTTTAAGTCTAGACTGCGGCTCGAATAATGGCGGGATGAGGCTTGAATTACGCAGAATAGGACCGCGATTCTTTTCATTTCTAAAAGCTTGAAATGCTAAATGACGAATGCTGAACAATATATTGTACTAATATAAATATATTTAATAATTATTGTATATAGGTACGAGTCATAACGGTAGCGCCTAAATAGGCTGCTCATACATCAAATTTTATAGCGATGAGTGCAAAAAGTTACATGATGTATCATACATCATTGTAAATAATATAATTAATAAAGATCAATTAAATGTACGCGTCCGTTATATCAGATATATGCTATATTTTTAAACGAACGAATAACTAGTTGCTTTTGGTATAAATAACATCTTCATTAAGTACCGTAGTCATTCGGGGCAAATGGACGCACTTTTGTCTTTCCAAAACATGCTGTGTTTTAAATATAAGAACTATGGTAATAAATAACGATCTTTCTTAAGAGCTATCTATAAAATAAAATTCGCAATGCGTTAGCTTGCCTTACATTGTAGACAGCCGTACGCATCCCTATGTGGTATTTAAACGCATTCCTTAGTGACACAATAAATAATTACAGGGCATACATGCATTTTATTGACAACATTTCTTTGGAGTGTTTTTACTGTTATATTCCATTCTATCTTCATAATGTTCATCATCGGGTAATTTTTTATTTAAAGTTTACGATCTTAATAATATTTATTTTAATCAGAAAGTTTGGTCAAATTGAATAATTATTAGTGTTAGTAATTAATATTAATTAGTATCCGATCCGGTGGTAGTGTAAGAAAAAATGTTGTAAATGACAATTTGTAAGTGCCCCCGTAGGCCTATGCAAAATAAAGACATTTCATTTCATTTCATTTCATTTCATCTACAATACAATCCACAATCATTAAAAGCGGATTCATGAAATATAAAAAATAAAGCATATTATACAACACAAAGGTTTAGTTTTATATTATATGATTTATTTTTATACCTACGAATATTTCACTTATTCCGAATACCGGAACCAAGCTCTTCAGCGTTAGCTTAATTTGTTATTCTGTCACTGGTGATAGTTATGGCTATTTCTTATATAAGTTCGCGACATGATAAATAATGAAAGATTAAAAATAAAATATGCATGCATAAGGTGTATACTCAACGAAGACTAAGAAAACATTGCTTATGTACGCTAACGCACACTTACGAAATCACTTGTAAAACAATCCTTCATTCCAAATTTCATCTTCATACTGCCAATAGTCACTAAAACAATGAAAGGACAGACAAACGAATTTCGTCTTCTGCCACTTAGTAACTGAACCCTAAAAAATGAGCGAAGCATCATCATAAATATGCTCATTTTTTCTTTATTAAAAAACACCTTTAAAATACGTAGCGCAATCGTAATTGGATTTGGGCGATTGAAAATTAATAGATTTACTCATAACTTGTTCTCTGGTGCCGGTTTTTATAAAATAAACGGAGCGGTGAACCATTATAATAATTAATTAACACGTGCGATTTATGCTCATAGACTGTTTTTAAAATATAAGAGCGGCTGTATGAGTACTTAGTTAAATTTACTTTTCTAAATTATAGCTACTATTTCTTTTAAACGCAGTAAGAATAATTTAATTATTAACTTTAGGAAAATATCACGGATGTAATATTTTAATTTTTATTGGATGCATATTATGAGTTTGATCTACACCTACGAATACCATTAATATTATATTTATCATCAGTTTTTATTTACGAAGTAAATTATTTCCACGAAATATATTTTTTGTATCACATAAACTCTACAAGCTTCATTAAATTTGTAAAGTTTATTTGAAACAGTGGTACTTAGTTTAAAGATATGAGAATGGAAAGATGTTAAATCTAATCATACGAATTTGAAGTCACAATTTTAAAGGTAATATAAATTTATAAATCCAAAAAGCAAGGCAATAAGTTTACCAATCAATGTAAGATGCTTCTCTTCAAGATCCGCATACAAAAGACTTAAACGCATAATCTAATGCGTCTACGCTCAATGGAAGGCGAAAAATAGTCAAAGATAAGGCTCTATATTACCATATTAATTATGTTAATACGATATCGAAGGGTTGCTCATGCTCGTAATGGTCCGCACTTCCCCACGGTGTCGTCTTACACCGGATGACAGGTAACCCTGCATCACAAATGATAAGCCTTCATTCTTACCCCAATGCAATACCCACCCTATTTTGTAAGCCGTAAAAATTAGCCTACCACATCTCATTCTAATGGATTCTAACTTTGTTACTTTCCTCGAAATGGTATTTCAAAGAACGAAGGAAATGTTTGTCTGTGTATCGACGTTATGGTTCATTTTGGACTGGTAGTTTGGGATGGGATACCGGAAGGACGTATTGTATAGGCCTTCGCTACCTGGTGATAATATTCTTTGTAAGTTGTGGATGTGAACAATTATGCATTGATGTAGCGTCGGAGTTTTTAGTAACATTCCACGTATAATTACGACATGTTTTACGTTAGTGATAAAGATCCTATGAAAAACATCCGTAAAAACGAAAAACGACGTTTTCCTACGATGAATAAATTAATGGTTACCAGTTTAAATTAATTTAGGAGGGCCAGTTACCATAATTCAGCTATGTTACTTCGATTTTTGCTTTTTTATATAATATTTTTAAGCCATTAAAGCTTCCAGAGCACTTAATGTGTTTTATCATAACATTATAATAATTATTATAATAACATTACATCAAATGTTAATTAAATTGACTTACCGGTTTTACTGTAGATCTAATGCGAACGAGCGAATATTATATTACAAGTATAACGATTTTATCATTTCGTAACTAGCCCGCTAGTCACAATTTCATATGTTTATTGCTATTAAGTATTATATATTAGTAAGTATACTTGAAGTCCATTATTTTAGATTTTTATACATATTTTTTTGTACTTCACAAACGGTGCATATGGAAATGTCATTAATAAATTACTCAAACAAATGCGTATACGATGTTTACGTCACTGCCAGTGATACGCATGTATGGTGCACACATGACTCACATAGATACTTGTGCATGTGTGTGTACGAGGACGAGTACGGGGAAGTGAGGGGGGAGGAACTTCCCGCATAGCACCTGGCGAGCAGAGGTTACATGGTGCGATGGGATCCCATTGATTTGTTGCGAGATGTGCCTTTATTAATGAGCTTAACCGCAGATATACCCTTTGTTTGTGATTCACGTATCTACTCGCACAAACCATATCGTGAATTTTACATAAATTTAAATATGTATGTAGTTCGATGCGATACCCATTTTTCACAATTAACTTGTTACATTAAATGCAATCACAATGAAAATTACCCAGTGTAGTTAAATATAATTGCATCACGACGAATACGTATACAGTTTGGTACTAATCACTACCACAATAAGAGTATACTGATTAATAAAGTAAGACAACGTAGAGATTTGTGGAGATAGGAGTTTTGATTTTGTCTACTCAATTTTTCTCAACTGTCCTGTTTTAGCAATGCTTTTATTTATAATCGAGATCGAGAATTTGCCTATAAATTTTACTCACACATATAACACATGATAAAATGTGAAAAACCTATTTCAGCCTAATAACAGCAGTGTTATGCGCTGCTGTGTTCTGGTCTGAAGGGTGCGGTAAGGGAGACATACTTTTCCGAGGCATTTCATCTTAGTCCTCAGGGGGTAGCAACGCATATGTGGCTAACTTTAGGTGAGACTTTGAACTTACCTGGGGTTGATTACTGATGTTCATAGGTGGCAGTAGCCACTTACCATCAGGTGGGTTGCAGGCTCGTTTGCTACTTACATACTATAAAAAAAAATAACTCATCAATCAAAAGGCCACTCTGCACATTTGGTACAAAAATAATAAAATTTATAATGTTGAGAGTTATTACCTATCTCAGAGAATCTATCATCTAAGCTCGGTCATTCACATCAGTGCTTCGTATTCACTATACACATACTTAATCATAATCTTTGCATTAAGTATTCCATCGTAGTGTAGATTGTTTACGATTCTAGAGCAAACAATGTTTATTCTAAGCGGGTAATTTTGAGAAAACACTAAAACAATGTAATGTTGAACTTATCGAAGTATTCGAGTGGTGACAATGCCACATCCTCTGTTTGTCTTGGTGAAAGTCAATTGTTGCGTTACTTCTCATTTGTTTGACCAAACTTTTGAAAGCAACGCATTATTGAGCAACGTCACAGTTAAGGGTTTTCGCAATTCGCAAAGCCTGCGTGGAAAGGAAACTGACAAAAATAATTCAGTCATTTGCCAAGTTTGAGTAACACTCGCACAGGAAGGGTTCTGTACTAACAATTTTTCAACATTATTTTTTCATGATTTAGTGATTTTTATCACGGCAGCTATGCAAATATATGCATCCTGAAAAATTACCTTTTCAGGTAATTTTCCTACCATGATTTAATAGATAAACCTAAAATACTTACTTCTGGTATGGGGACCCCTTTTGTAGCTTACTGTTTCTTCATTTTTTATTTGTTGTTATAGTGGCCATAGAAGTAAAAAAATCAAGTCTCAGACAAATACAGTTCAAGAAAAGTAGCCCTGTGACAGACGGACAGTAGAAGCTCAGTAATAGGATTCCATTTTGATACGGAACCCTAAAATATTGAAAAAGATAAATAACAAATAGATGTATGCATCATTTCAGATTATATGAAAGAGTGATTTAAGTCTTTTGATGTTAGATGGGATAACCATTACTAAATTATGCAAATGCCTATAGTAATATTGCTTATGAAATCGCAACCTTATTAAGATTTATGTGATGTAGTATGAAGCTGTGTGAAAACTGTTTTAACTGTGATCATAAATTTAGTTGTTATTTATTAATAATGCCGCCTTTACATATATAGTATTGCTGGTATTGTTATTTTAGAACTTCAGCTTAGATCTTTAAGTATAATTGTAAATATTTGACTGTATTGAAATTTTCTAGGGAGCGTGATTTCGAAAAAAAGAATATAACATAATGTGAAGATTTCACTGTAAGCATTTTCTTGGAAATGACAATTTGTACCAGATTGAAATTTTCGCTTATACAAAATTAATGATACTTTGAAATAGATTACCTACATATTTAATGAAAATAAATAATTAGGTTCGACATAAGCTTGGCTTGGAGCTTGACTTAATCATACTGTTATATACGACTTACGTCGCGGAGCGGTGACTGTGCCGATCTCACAGACAGATCAGAATCTCAATGTGTTCGTCTTTGTAAAAGTCCATTGTATCCACGACACAGTAAATATCAATGTATGAGGCTATGAGCATAGAGAGCGTTACGTAGCGTTACACTTATTAGTACGAAGTACTCATTTGTGTATCTTAATTCTAGTGTCCTAGACCACGGGTTCCCAATCTTTTACAGTCGTTGGCGCTGTTACAAGTCTTTAGTATTTTGTCACAGCGCCCCTGTCTACTTTCTACGGCGCACCAGGGCGCCGCGGCGCACACTTTGGGAACCCGTGTCCTAGACTATTACCATAGGCGCGGTGACGCGGTAAGAATGGCAGTAGATAGGTAGGGTGGGTTGTTATCGCTAGGCGCGGCAAGGCTGGGCTGCGCGTGCGCGTTCATTGTAAGCAAATACTTCTTTACACTCCACGACTATGATAATTTGTTATTACTTTTATGTACTCAAATTTTCTGTTGTAAGTGTAAAATAATTTACTTATGTATCTTCTTTGCATTATAAATGTATGGATACAATGACCCGGGTGGCGAAGTGGTTAGCATACTGGTCTGATACACAGTGAATTCCGGGTTCAATCTCCGGCCAGATAGATATGTAAATGATGAATTAAATTTTATGTTCTGGGTCTGTGATATGAGTGCAAAAGGTTTTAGCAAACTATGATGAAATATTTGATATAAGTTACAAAACAAACTGTTGGTTCAATAGATTCATATTAAATGTTAAACGAGACTTAAGGTATTGATAGCTCAATTCAATATATGAAATTTGATATCTACACACTGAAGACTCAACTTCGGAAAGAAAGCATCGAGAGAAAACTAACTGAGTCTCATGAAGTTCTCAAAAGTTTGAGAAGTCTACTAAACTACAATTATCGTAGAGGAGCATGGCCGAAACCCAATGTAACGTGACCAGCAGTACGACCGTTATTAAAGTTCTTTATTATGTTATGAAAGTTAGGAAATCAGACATTTATGTAAGCAAATACTTAAAAACATGCAAATATCTGATTTCCATTAAAACAACTGCCCTTTTCATTTCTTCCACTTGTGCTAGTATAGTTTTAAACAAAAACACGCCACTTGAGCTTCTATGAATGACGTTGAACGGTTACACTTTGTGATAATGACACAAAAACTAAAGCTCCTAAGAAATACTCCCGATGGATTCACAGAGCACAATATTTACTACGCCGCCTCCTGTCCCTTTCACTTCCTCTACGACGACAACCTGTGTCCGAGTGAGACTGATTACGTAAACCGGCAGGCGAGACAGGGACGGAGCATTCATTCATAACCGAGTCCGCCATCCGGTCTACGTTCTGATCAATCACTTCATCTCCTTCTAACGCGCAGTCTCCTCTCGAGTGCGAGCAGGTGGCACCGGATGCGCAGCGCCGATCCGTAGCTTCAATCGGAAGCTCCTTAAAAAAATATTGCACTCTCTCGCCCCGAACGAAAACAATCCGTCTAGTCGCTCCCGGGCGCCGCGTCCTCGCAAATCGTAACAAATATCGTATTAAACGTAAAATTACCATTTAATAAGGGGACAGTCGCAATTGGTGATTTTCGTAAGCTCACTGGGAGTGAGACGTAGCGAGCTTCGCCCCTCCGCCGGCGCCCATTCAGAGGCGAGTAGTCGCGCACCGGCCGCAGACACGCTCGCGCGCGCCCTCACACCGACCTCTGAAAACTCTGGATACCCGATACCGAATTTGAAATGACCGGTCCGATACGCGCTCCGACTGTGTTCAGACAGTGCTTCGTAGTGATTTCACCGATTGCCAAGTGCTTTTGAGTGTGTGACGCCGAGAATGTACGAGAAGTTGCCCTGGACACTTTTACAATGCCCCAAATTACATTAAATGGGTAATTGCTGCACGTCATTGGATAATGGATTCAGCTCATGTACCTATTACATTATATCTGTCCTTCTAATATGCGTGGGTTGCTGGTAAATTTTGCACTTCACTCCCGATTCTCTTTGTTTAATATTGTTCCATTTAAATATTTAAATTCAATGCGTTTCTGTCTGAGATGAATACCAAACTGCATCTAGTAATATGACATTAACAATAATTTTGTATACTAGGAACATAATGAAAATTTATACAAAAGTATATAGACGACTACATTACGTACATTTTGATAACAATTAGCCGAGACCGAAATGTAAAATAATATTCATTGACGAAAAGTAAAACGAGGTTAAAGAGTCGACATTTGTATTTAAACTCAGTTTAATATATGCTCGTATACGTAGATTATGTTAGGTGTACATAAAACGTTAATACTTCGCTTGTTATTTCTTTATGAATCTATGCTTAATAAACACAAATCAACTTGCGAATTCAATTTTCCGACCAGTTCCACAATTCACAAAATGCACGTCAAATAATTCAAAACAGTTGCAAAAATCAAACGTCCCAACACCGCAGCTCGGTACAAACGTGTACGTATTTTATCCTTGTATCCTTTTAAAATTGTCAATAGTGAGAATTCCTCAAGACACGCTGCGGCAGGTACTGCGTTATCAGCGGCGCGCTCGTCGCTCGCCAACGACCGTGGGAATGAAAAAAGCGTGTTAAACAATAGCAGCAGATAAGAACATCGTCAGACCTCGTTTAGGGCACCTTCCAGTAATTGCGTGGTTTCCACTCGCCAGCCTGTAGCTTAGCAACGCACGTGTAACATTGATGTTGTTCGATCGATGAATATCTAATCAATTTATTTTTTAAAAAGTTGACAATTTAGCAATAGAATAATGAGCATATAGTTACAAAGAATTAGTATCGTCTGTTTAATTATGACGGAGGCTTATAAGCAACTTTATTAGTATATGGAAAACCTATCATGATAGAATTTTTAATATTAAGTACGTTGTTTTTTAATTAGTCTCTGGTAATCGTTCCTTCTTTTATCTATAGCCTATAGAGCATAATTAGGCTCTACCATAGTACAAATAGTAGATTTTTGTTATAAATTCAGAGTAGCCTTCAATATATGCTTAATATTCTTTAGTTTCTACGAGTTAAACACCTTATATCCAATATTTCTGGTATAGGATAGTAGTATTAAAACTTAACATTGCAGATAATCACACTTAAAGCGTCATTTCGCGATCAGATCGATCGATTATCACATAACCTACCTACATCAATCAAACTATAGGTCTCGATACAATCAGTTTTTTATTTCATGTTGAAGATAAATAACCCTTAACATTACAATCAAGTTGTTACTTTGTATGTGAATTGTATTTGCAATTTGTTCTTGATAAGAGGAAAATAATTTATCGCCGTGGGGTTTAAACGCACCCTGCACCCCACTCTCCAACGGATACAGGTGTAGTCTGTTTATTTGGCCGCCATCTTTAAAATCCATAGACACTCTCGAGTTTTTTGTTTCTTTATTGGCAAATAAGCTATTTATATTGTTGATATAGGTCGTAAATAAAAATATCGCGTTTCCGGTACTCGTTCCAGATTGTATTGTTTGCCAATTTTTGTTTTTTATTGTTTATGAGACTCCACTTGACAGTTTAATTTATTTATGCATCTTCAAATATACTCGTAATGTATTACATGCATAACCTCAAATGTGCAGTAATGAATCACGAATCAATTGTTTATTTAAACTATTTAAACATAGGTTCACAGAATTGCGATTTGTAACTGAAAGTAAACATTTTCATGTTTTCCTAGCAGCCCACGTCGAATTCGTTGCTCAATATTTCTAATACAACAAACAGTATGGACGCATAACCAATCGTAATGTATTTATTAATACATTCTGAAGTACCTTTTTTATATATACCTATTTACTTCTCTCTTTTACGCACGTACTGTTTTACACGATATATAATATATACTCCTTTCATATTATAATTTTTTATAAATTTGAACGTCATTGTAATATAAAAAAATGGTAAAGAATCATGCTCTATTGCATTATTAAATCAAATATTATATTACTTTACACTAAAGCCAAACAATAAAAAAACTAACTAACTATTGTCATTTCTTATTAACTAACCACTAGATGGCGTTATTTCAACATTGTTTTAACAGCAGTAAAACATTATAGAGCCTGTCATTGTTAAATGGATTTCGGTGTTGTATGGATGTTCTGTAAACACCAAATTTCCGCAGCCAGCGAACCGTAGGTACCTACTATTTACTCAACAAAGGAGCAATAATTTATGCTTAGTAACATGCATTTGAATTCAAATGTCGAACTAAGTATTGATTGCTTTTAAAAAGTAAGTAAATAGGTATATTTGGCAATCTAGACTTTAGCGTTCTTTTTATCTGATTTTAGTATGAAAATATTTGCATAGCAAACTAACGTTTGAGGACCAAAATTTAAAAGGCCACACACACGCATTAAGAAGCGTAATATATAAGTATTTTTTAAAATTAATTACCATGTGGTAATTGTACCTTAAACATTGAAAGAAAACACCGTGGCATAACGTACATGCCTCAGAATTTACTAAAGATTTCAAGTGTATGGATATTAATTCTCCATACACTTGAAATCACTATCCGCATATTTGAAGTATTATGGTATGACCCAAGCCCTTCTTCTGAGACCTGTGCTCATCCATGGGACAATAACATTGATGATAAATATGAAACATTTTGTAAAAAGTTACATAACTAATGCCCATTGAATTTATCAAAAAAAATACCACCCAATATTTGGTATAAATAAAATATTGTACACAAGTTTAATTAATCGAAGCGCCCGTATAATAGGCGTCGATAAATTCACGAGTTTCGGTTGTAAAATATTTTTAACCAAACGTTAACATCCTGTTAATAGCCACTAATGTCACGGTGACATAGCTCCGACCTAATTTCTGACGTTGAAATGGTTTTTAACAAGCCGAGTAAATTAGCTCCACCATCTACAGTAGTAAATATAATGGACGTAAAATCCAGTTCAGTTCTATAAATAAATAAAGGGTTTTTCTGAAATAACGAGAACTGCTAATGTTGTATTCTGTTCGTATCCCACACTTGAGTATAGAGACAGGCACCACCATTCAAATTCATACATTAATAGGTGAAGCCAAATAAATTGGGTACCTATTGTAAAGAATATATTTAATTTAACATAAATTAACAAAGGAAAACAGAAAAAAAACTTAAAATGAATTCTGTAACTATACATATAATACAACTATATTTTATTAGTACTAATTTCAACTTTGTACTTTTTTTTGCAAAAACATTTTTTTATTTGACGTATTTTAATCTTATGAATTAACCAATCCTCAAATTTGATGATTACAATTGAATTTTCACTACGCTGACAATAACACACATTTTAAAATAGAATCTTAACAAAAGATCTTATAAACTGTTCACGACCAGTGATTGTTTTGTTTCAAAACAAAAATGTTACATAAATTGGCTGTGACACTGAACTTAACCTTATACCCGTTAAATTAACATACAAAAGTACTGAAAATACATTCATTTGAATGTCTAATGGACGCCCTGATACACCGATAATACCTATCAGAAAAGAGTCTATGAGTTCATTTAATTACTGAGTTCACTCGTAATTGTGTCAAGATTAATGAAGAAGTTATTCTAACTCGAAGCCATTTAACGTATGGATTACTTTTATTTTAACTAAAACAAAAAGTTTTGTATCTTTTTTAGTCTTTTGCTTCTCAACCATTTCTTTTCTTGGTAGCTATTAACCAGATTTGCTATCAATAATAAAGGATTTTTTTATGTTCATGATTGAATTTGAACCCTGGGGCAAACACTATTGAAGATTTACACGTTAAAACGCTTCAAAGAGGCATTTATTACAGGAATCCGTTTGCTTTTCAAATACGAAAGTTTGTCCAATGTTATAATAAGCTCGTAAAGTGCGGCCATTTTATCCAGTTGAGATCCAGCTATTATCCCGCCCACGTCTTAAAATAAACATTAAATTTTGACTGCGTGCTGTGGAACGTGAATTTTCCTGGTAGATTTTTCTCGCGGGTGGCGCTGCGCATGCGTGGGAGTTGGGCGGCGTTCGCCAATAGCCAGCAAGCCCGCCCCACGCTCCGCTGTCGCGGAGCACGCCTCGATACCACTAACTTCATAAAACACCCACCCGATACTAATTAAACTCCGAAACTCACATTATTTTCACGATAATTATAATATTACTTTCACATAGTGGCCAGCTGCGGCTTTTAACTATACCGTTCGCTGTTATGACGTAATTCTTACAAAGAAAACGTCGAAATATTCACATTTCCATTGTAACCTGTCACAAAAAGAACAATAATATAACTAGGTTCATATCCCAAAGTATCGACACCTTTCGGAATACCAAGCGATGTTCTATGCAAAACATCTGAAGGTATCATAAATCACGGTTTCCAAAACAAAATTGGTGCGAAAGTCTCCAAATCTATTAAGGTTTGGCACGTTAGTTTAAAACATATCGAGAATCTGTGCCGTTCTCTTTGGAAATACGTCATTTTATCAGTTCATTAAATACCTTCTTACGTGTACTATATACGAACCTTTCGTCATTAACATGTAGATTTAAAGCAGCAAAAATGGGGGCACATTCGTAGTACTAACGTGCCCTAATCGGTATTAGTTTCATAGTCGTGTTGGTACTCGGAATGGGCTTTTTTTTACAACCAAATGCGGCGAAACCTAGAAAAACTGCCATCAATCAAGTGTTTTTGTAATTTGCACCATTTGTAACCGCACTAACCATACATGTGTAAGCAGTAATGAGTACATAATTATTTATTATAGAACATTAATCGGAAAACGCTATTCTGGGCATACGCGGTGATAAAATTGGCGTTCGTTGCTTTTTATGACATAGTAGTGAGACATTAAAAATTAGATCATATTAATTATAAAAGGAGATAAGCAAGCTCTGGCACTTTTTAGGCGTGGGCATAAAAAGGTAAAGCCTTAATATAATAGTTTTATAGGTATTTAAATAGTTACTAAGGGTAATGTAATAAAAACAAAAATCCGAACAGCAAAGGAATAATAGGCTAATTATTTTAAATTCACATTCAAAATCGAACCTCTGTTCATTCGAAGTCATGTTCATAAAAACAGTGGTAATATACATAAAAGGAAACATCGCTAGGTAAGAAAAAGAAAATTATTAAGAGTTTCGTAAAAAAGTGTTAAGTGTGGATTTAATTTCACACAGTTCGTGTTGGATTCAATCCGCACTTGGCCAGCACGGTGTGCTATGGCCTAATGGCCTATGGCCTCTCAATCCGGGAGATACTTGTCCAACTCTGCAGCTGTAATAGTTTCAGAATTATACTAGTAAAATTATCAATACATCTACACATATAAATAAAATTGAAGTGTCTGTTTGTAATATCAAACAGCTTTTACCAAATGTAAATCCAATACTGATAAAAAAACATCAATTACTAAAATATTCGTCTGTCTGTCTGTCTGTTTATTCCGTGTAATCTCTGAAACCGCTGGACGATTTTGACGGGACTTTCACTGTTGGATAGCTGATGTCATAAGACGTAACTTAGGCTACTTCTATTTTAGAAAATGTAATTAGGGTTACGCACAAAAAATAAAACCTAAGAAACTGCGCGCGCTCTACGTGCACGCAGCCACCGTCACTGCTGCTAATGTCAGTTGCTATCAGTCCTCCCTGAAACAATTTTATAATGTTACAGTTGTATAAGGTCTACAATTTCAGCTGTATGTAACCATGTCAAGTTAGTTTTTTAAACGCGGGTGTAACCGCGGAACTCAGCTTATGTTACAATATGAATAAGATGTAAAATAGAAACGATAACAGATTACAATAACGATCGCTTCTGTAGACTCTACGTCGCGTCATCATAATGGAGACCGCCTAACAGCCGATGTAATAATTGATTGGGCAGAGGTCAAATCGGTTGTGGGATGCCCATCTATCGTATAATTTATCTTTAACACAGATTTCAGTATGATTGTTTAGTCTGGTTAATATTTTGTCAACGTTTACTATAGAATATATGCAGATTATACAATTTGGATTTCTAGTTTCATTGAATAACTATCGTGCAAATGTCAGTAAATAGGATGTCTAATATTATTAATTACGTTGAATAAATAATATAAATCATACCTCAATGGAAATTAAAGAAGTCGTTTAAAAAGTTAAAATAGACGTATAATATCAAAGATCAAGGAGTTTATAAAAAATAGCACCAACATTGTCGGTTTCACATCAATCACGAAAGACACTATGTTTGTTACATTTAAATCAACCGTTTACGCACAAAAGCTAGCATTCTATCACATAATCGCATCAACACAAAATGTTATACAAGCTAGCATTGTTCTACATTTGAAGCGCAGCGCGTCACACGATTCGCCGAAGCAACCATTGTGACAGTGTTTGTTGATGCGCGCAAAACCGCTCAAAATCTCGCGAACGGCTCATCAAAACATTGCCGCGGGAAATAAACGTGTTTTCGAAGGCGACTTCGACCTGAATACATTGAATTCCACTTCGACTTATTTTCAAAAGCCCTTATGATTTTTATTTAGTGTCGTGAAGTAACTTATTTGAACGAATATGCGGGTGCCCATTCCAATCAGGGGGTCAGAGATGAGATAGAAATTAGACCTGACCCCGGCTGATCCCGCAACGTAATTGACACCCGACGCTTAGTGTTTGTATGCCGCGGGGTTTAATTAATGTGGCAGGCGTCAACTGTTCGTCTGAACATCAAAGATTTGAAAACCCCAATTTACATTTATTTGCAAACTAAGTCATTGTTCGTTTGAACAGTTTTGTTTTAATGAAATTCGACTGTTTATAACTGGAGTCGTTAGTGTCAGATTGCAAGGTTACAACAAACTAAAGAACATATGAAGCGTTCTAACTCAGTCCTCGCTACTCCTCAGATTTTATAAACCTATGTATTTATAGTGAACATTAGCAATATATCCCGAAAGGTCACACGTAACTATTATATTATATAAAAGTTAAAAATTATACCTAAAATGACATTTTAAGGTGTACTACCTACCTATAATTATACTTTAAGTAAAATTTATTCTTTCGGCAATATTGAATCTGCCTCAATAGTTTGATTGGCTGTGTATAAAAATACCTTTATAAAAACTTTCAGTTTCAGATTTATCTATAAAGTGTTCACCCGGTGGACAAAATTCGACTATAATATATTATAAATTTAATTTTAAACTTTTATTATTGACAAAGTTAAAGCTCGTTATTAGCCAAAAAAGACTATATTTGCTTTTTATATATACAAGTATTATTACATAACAGAACGAGGACAGTACTGCGCAGTATACAACATACTAACAAATAATAACACAAATTTAGTACAGTTAGTGTCATAAGCGGAGGGGTGACAAATTGGGCGGGACAATCGAGTTAGTTGACCCGAGCTCAATCTCGGTGTCACCGGTCACGTGATTAACGTGACACGGACACCGACTAGACCCATGCACCCAATAGATCTGTGATGTTCATGACACTATATTCATAAGTATGTAGATATACTAAGGTAGGTAAAGTATAAAAAGTAAGGTAGGGAAAGTAAAGCTAGTAAAATAATCTATTGTATTAACAAACTTTTTAGCTGCAAAATATAGTTAACTATTTGTTTACAACAATCATGTTTTTAACCCCTTCAAGGGTGAAAATATCGAAAAATTTTTAGTTATCTTCATTAGTTTAGATTCAAGCTGCGAGAATGAATCAGTGAGTTAGGGCATATCTTTTATTACTAAAGATTACGTAAGCAACGTCTATAATCAACCCCAGTTAGCATGACAGTAGGCACTATCCCGTGCGTTGGACCCCTGAGAATTTAGTTGGAACGCGTCGTATGAGTGTCTCTCCTTTACAAGTTTCTTCTAACCTGAGTACAGTAGCGCTTAACACTGTTATAAGGCAGATAGATGTTGTGTTGGTATTAATACAGTAATGACTGGTTTTTCCATATCCGTTGAGTTCATCTCTACGATACTTAATTGTTTTCAAATGAACTTTCTGCATTGCAACCTGCGATCATTATGTTAAAGATCACGTGCCATTTATTAGATTACTACGCCTTTTACATTCTTATGATGTCATTAGTTCTTATTAAGTCGGTAGCTATGGGATATTTATTAAGTGTATAAATAAACAATAAATTAGTATATGTGATCGTTAAACCTAAACACGTTTATTATTTTGGCATATCTTAATGTGTTTTATGGAAAAGATTTTTATGCATAGATACATTTATTTAAAAAAACCATAATACGATCATTTTATTCTTATCCGAAACTCCTCGATCAATATCGCTGGTTAAAATTAGCAAATTATAAAGTATATATTAATACTGGTAAAATCCTTCCTGTTTCGACTCCGGAGACACATCGCTACATCCATTTCTGCCTAATAACATCAGTGTTAAGTCGCTGTGATTTTGTGTGAAGGATGTGGTCAGAGAATTATACTTAGCCGGGGCGTTTCAACTTAACCCTCTAGGATGGCAACGCGTCTATAGGCGACCTCTGATAAGACTGTAATCCTATCTGGTATTGTCGATGTCCATGAACGATAGTGGCCACTTACCATCAGATGGACTGCATACTCATTTGCTATACGCATATTATAAAAAAATATGCTCTGTGTCAATTCGTACAGTCCTCTAAAAGCCAGTATTATCGCTGTTACTCGCCTATTGTCCCCCAATATGGGACGGCTGAGTCGGTGGCATTGAATGCATTATTACAGCATAAAGAATCTTAACCAGTTCAAGTGTCGTGGAGTACTTACTCAATTCTTATTGCTCTTCAGCCTATTAGAATGACTTCACGCTGGTTTCACATTTTATATTCAATGTAAGTGTTTTAACTGTTTGTTTTTGTCACAGTTTTGCTTGTGGATATTTGGGGGTCAACATATTATTGTCCCACCGCGCTGGACAAGTGCGAGCTGGTAGACTTCACATTTATTTGAGAACTTGTTTAGAGAATTCTCAGGTGTCTAGGTTTCTCACGATAAAGCAGTGATACTTCTAATTTCTAATATGCACATTATTATAGACAAATCATACATATTCAGTATTGAGTATAAAAAAAATTAAAATTCCCCTCTTTAACGGTTCAAAAGTAACAATTTACATACGCTCATAAAGCATACCTATGAGATAAGTTATAAGTTTAGAAATAGATACCACGGATAAGTGTCATTCTACGCTGTAAATTCCTTATAAATATACTAATTTATAATCAGGCCTGTGATAATTTGGTTACTATAAATAGCCAAAACCGGTAAAAGTTGTAACATATTTGTTTAAACCCATGTATACAGCGAGCCCCTCATAGATATTGATGCGGTGTCTAAATTTGATTTTTATTGGGATCAATTTCTCGCCCCCATCACCGCTAAGTAAGTTAGATTGAATATATTATGTACATACATTATCATCCGTTTACAATCGGTAACGTGCCGTTGCAACTGACTTTTCATTTCATTATATTGACAGATATTATTTTTAATACTAGTTACTAACTAATACTTAACGCCATAAATAGTCCCACACAAACCGTTTCTCGGAAACTAATATCGACAATAACCGTGTGAAACCGAGAACGAAAAAGATGATTAAAAAGCGCTTAACGAAAATCGTTAACCATTAGTAATATTTAAAGCTTAGAAAGATTATTCACGATAACCCGCTACTTAACCAATTCGGACCCTTCGACAACAAAACGGTTATTAAAACGAAATAAAGATGTTTACTGGTACTTAACCCTTGAACCGCCACGAGAGGAATCGGCCCTCGGTATGGGGCGTTGTTATTAAAATGTTTTATTCATAGAATTAGATAAGTACACGCCTATTAAAACTCAAACAACTTTGTCAATGTTATGATTAAAATTCAACAGTGTATTGGTATTAAGCGACTAACGATTATAAATTAACGATAATTGTTTATTCAAGCGGCATATTAAATAGTTTATTAGGTGAGTATACACGGTAGTGACACGGTTATCATGTAATGTAGGGCTTAAAACAAACCGCGTTGTAATTATTCATACAAGTAGTCACGCACGGTTATAACAGCCGCCCATTAGGTACTTGTTGCATGTCGCTTCAACCCACGCAATGTGCAACACGTTGCTTCTATGTTATTTTTATAAAATGAAGTAGCAAAAGAGTATGTAGTATCCGATGGTAAGCGGTCGCTGCCCATGAACATCTGTTGAACGATATATCTATAGATATAAATAATGGTTCTGTCAGAACCCTTAACATCTAGGCATCTACACCCTTCAAGCAAAACGTAGAAGTACTTCACTATAGAAATAGGCGTGGAAGTGGTACCTGCCCAGTTGAACTATACAACTTCTACACTAGAAGAAGTTGTATAGTTCAACTCTACAAGACTCTACTACATTCGGCTTTATCATTTCTTATATTTTTAGTATAGCAACAGCGTTATTTAAAGAGTGAAGTAAGACAGACATGCTGTAAACATTCCCATTTAGTATTTAGGAACAGCATATAAAAAACTAACATATAAAAAATGGCTACAATAAAATTGCTGGAAGCGAGAATTTGGTATAATAAAATGTAAAAACTTACAAATATATTGATTAATGCAAACTGACTGATTCTTCGTAATTGAAACAAGGTCAGTGTAGTGTCATTGTCAAAAGACGTAACAAGTACTCGTATGAAAGACTTGTCTATTCCATTGTTAATTTAGTTAAAAAAAAAAAACGAAAACATCCTAGCAATTTGAAAGACAATTTCGATAAACTGCAAGTGCCCTCTGACCCAAGGTTAGCAAACCGTCACGGCCTAACGGTTTGTGTGGGAACATCCCTTCACAGCGGGGGTGAGGGTGGCGTAAGTAGGGTACCGGGTACCGGAAACGAGTGTGTCGGATCGCTAACGCACCTGTGGGAATGTGAAATGCAATTTGAATACTGTCAGTACGTTGCGTTGATAGTAATAGAGAGCGTTACCTTGTAACTGCACATTTTATCTGTTAATTGTTCTTTTAGTGCAGCGTTTCGTTCGCTTCGAATACCGGTTTCTGAAACGATATCGACGCGCATAATGTAGATACCGCGACTAGGTGAAGGCGGAATCAAGTGCAAAATTCATCACCACCACACCAATTCTTACACCACGACTTCTCTTCCAGAAAATTGTCAAGCCATGAACAATAGTTCAATAGACGCAAATTTCTCGACCGTCACGTGACCAAAAGTTCGTACAAAATGAAAAACAGCGAAGAGTGTTTACTCTAAAACAACTGTAAAGAAATAAATCGTGTGATATTTATTATATAGTTTAAAGCTAAGTTTTATATGTGAATAGTATGAACTCGAATACATCGTAACAAGGACTTTGTAAATAGAACCAGTGCAAAAATATAGTGTTTCGGTGGACATTTTGGTGATCCCGAGACAAGTTACGACCTCAAGCCGGCAGCAGTGCATACTGGCGTCGGCGGCCATTGCAGGCATGGGAATCAAAGTCATGATGAAAGCTTTCAATAAGCCAAAAGGTAAGATAATTTAGACTACTACTACTAGAATACAGTGTAAAGGTGGCAGAACTGTTGTGGTTCAACTGCGGAGGCATCACCGCCATACCTGTTTCTGCCTAATATCAGCAGTGTTGCAGTGTTTTGGTTTGGAGGGAGTGGTAAGGAAGACATACTTATCCGAGGCGTTCCGACTTAGTCTTTAGGGGTAGCAACGCATTTATGACCAACCTCGTTAAAACTTATCTCATCTGAAATTGATAACAAATATCCATGGGCGGCAGTGGCCTCTTGCCACATGCTCATTTGCATCAATGATCAATCAAGTTAAAAAAAATAAGAAACACTACACTTACATTGTCGAAAAGGATATCACGCATTTGTTTTTGAAGATTCAAAAAGATAACCGCAAAGGAATTTTACCTGTAGAGGTTTCAACTTCGATCCCCGGCCAGGCAAATATTCATAATTCATAAAATTACATTTGTGTAAATGGTTGTTTGTGTATATGTCGTTGTGTCCCTAGCAACCAAACATAGGAAACTCTGGTGTTGAGCTATGAGTGTAGAAAGCGTCTTATTCATATTTAAAATTAACTAACAAGGTAATTAGAAATGCACATGTATATATTTCAATAATAAATTCCTTAAACGATAAGTACTTTTTTACTTTGCTAAGGAAGCGTTGCATGATACAAAAAAATATTAATATAATCATAATTTTAGTACGATAAGAAAAGTTTTAGATTATGTTTTACTTATTTTTTTAATGTTTAAAGTATAATTTATTATTATCGTGTAAAGAAGATACTGAAAATAGAACTTTAACGAGAAAAAATATGGCCGTATAATAAAAAATACATAATAAACTTTTTAGTTTTTACTGCAGAAGCCTTACCAGTACAATTCAGCCCTCCTAACAAAAGCAAAAGGTCACAAGTTAGTAACATTAATATTATATTTTTATTAATAATAATAATAAAATTAGTTTATTGACACACAAAAAATGCACAAAAAATATAAAAAAGTAAAAAGAAACAACCAAAAATAAAACTATAAGTGCATTTGAATTATGGGCAAAAGGACGTTTCTCAGCATTGTCTGACATGGGATCATGACCCCATGTAGTTTTGTATATGACACTTCATGAAGTTGATCGAAAACACATCCCAGACCTTGATGTCTTACAATCCTTATTATTTCCTCAAAACCAGCCATTACCTCTAGAATGGTCGTACAACACTCGTATAGCAAGATCTCTGCTATCTTTAAATTTAAGGCAATTTATAAATATTAAAAAAAAAATATTCTTATTTATGTAAGGTAATTGATGCATCGACCACGTTACTGACATCGTATGGCCGTATGCCCATTTGCAACTATACTAAAAATTACAACGTGTGACAGTTATGACAATACTGTATCATTTTACAACTAATAGGACGATGTCCAAACGTGCTAGGGAGTCTTTCGCTGTCAATCACATACGGCGTAAGGCGTCGTCCCAATAGGAAGCAATTACGCGACAATCGCAGTCAATGCGAAATTTAATCGCAGTAAGCTACGGTCAAACATGTATGCAGCAAAGAACCCTGCAGCCCATCTGATGTTTAAAAAGTATTGCAGCCCATAAATTTCCGTAGCTGAATGATGATGATGATTGAACTGGAATACCTCATATGCCTCTGCCTCGCCACTCCCATTACACAGAATTAAGCTTCTTTTCATCGTTATTCGTCATAAAACTGTTACTGTTTCACTGCTGAGACTTGAAAGTCGTAATCCCACTGAGGTGTAAGAGGGTTTTAGGCCACATTTAACGATGCGAACTAAGTATATATTGGTGGACCTCACACACATGATTTTTTTAAAGAATTCTCATGGGTATAGATTTCCTTGCAATGTTTCCTTTCACAGTTAAGACAAGGAATCATTTTAAAATGACTAAAACTATAAATTTGAAAAATCAGAGGTTTTGAAGTGTAACTTAGGTCCACCAGACTGAAGAGCCAAATTTTAAACACAATATCACAATATTGCCCTAGAAAATTGGAGACGGCAATTTGCGATGTAATAGTCCTATTAAAATGTTTGTAAAACATACTATAATCGAGTAGTCGCGTTCTATTATGACGACGCCCTAAGCGTCGGCGGGCAAATTCGCTGTGAATTCGCAACAGCCAGGTCTATTGTCGGTTGTGTAAAACGATGTATCATCCTCGGTGACGCAACGCTCTCGGTTTCGCCTGCACTTGTCCTGAATGTGAACGCTCCGTGACCGCAAGAAAAATATGGAAACGCACGCCTCTGATGCGTATCAACGTTCAGAGACAACGCGTGTTGCTAGAATACACTTCACTTGTTAATTGCGAAATGGTATGATAGAGAATCTGTACCCTTGAAAAGGAATTGTGCATACTATTCGATCTAAAACATGAATAGAGATAAGATAGGTACTTATTCTAGTTATGTTTATTATCTGGTATTTCTGTGTCCCGGGTATCTGTAACACAAAGAACCTTGAATGGAAGTATATTTATCGCTTATGTTCTTGAAACAATTCGTAACATCCGAGGAAATGAGAAGCCTTTGTCACTCCGTCTAAAGTTGTCTACTGTTACATGAAAGTCTCGTCAAAATCAGCTCTGCTATTTATATGAACGTACGACCACGGTTTCAAAAAGCTTATTCTTATGAACCGTAGATACAATGCAATGGAAAAAAAAAATCATGTTTTATTGATAAATGGATATTTTCGTTAACTTATCCTAATTTATTACAAAAAATTCTTTCATACTTTTCTTCATTCTTCTAAAAAATATGTAATATTTTAAACGACAGATGTTCGAGTACTTATCAAATATTAGAGCCTGCACAATCTTTTGAAAACATGTAATTTACAAATCAAATTTCCGCATTACATATCAGACCTCCATTAAATAGCACATAGTAGCCCTCCAAGGTAGCTTTACTTTTCTGACCTGTTTTATAAAATTAAATAACTGCTTTGACCAACCGTTGTGAAACATCGCGTGTCCAGCCAAGCCAACCTTACCCAGCTTAGGGCAACGGTTGTGCAACCACGGGCATCATTACCGCAATTATGATTTACTCTTCGCGCATGCTCTGATGATCTTGAAAGTGAAGACCTTGTAGCGTCATAACCTGATCGCTAACAATGTTTGTATACAGTAGCCAAGATGATCCGGTCACTCTTTGCTTTCGTTGTCTTTATTGAAAATATAACTTTGATCTCCAAGGTCTACTACTCAAGCCGACTCTGAAAATGATTCTGCTTCTATCTTTACCGTTCTATCTTTAAATTCTTATAGGACAGATGGACCTAATAGTAAATCTTTATACAAAAAAAAATAATCCTAAGTGTTTTATTTAACATCTTTCTCAAACCGAAACATACTAAACAAACTTGAACTCTGGCAAACAATAGTCCTGTCAGCAAGTATTTACGACACGCATTCCGAGGGCCATAAAAAGCCGTAACAATTTACGGATATAACAAAGAAGCTAGCATCTAGTACGGGAGCTAATAACGCACCGAGCAGCATCAGTGCGCATGCGCGGGGGCGTCCATTCACGCTGCTGATTGGCCCATCCGGTGCGCGCTCAATGAGATGATGCGCCCGCGCCGCCTCTGTCATTGAGCAAAGGTCTCTCGCCTACATTCGTGATCAGCGCCACAGATCAACGCAAGATTAATACGTCTACTGTTATTGTCCTATGTTTTACGAAACTAACAGCAAGTTTTGTTCGAAACACGGAAGTGTTCTTATCTTGAGAGAATTGCTTACGTTTGATATTTGACTGAAATTCTGACGTTACCTACAAGAGTTAATTAAACACGTTACAGCACTAATGTTTTTTGTTGGAACTACCAAAAGCACTTTATATGCTTATGCAAAGCTTTTGTTCGCGTCATTTTCCACGCCAGTGAATCGAGGACCGTTTGAAAATAACATTTTTACCGCATTATGGCTGAACCCTCCTGCATGGTTCGATGGCTATGGGGGTGTTTTAAACAGATATTACACATTTCGTAACTCATTTAAACAAATTTGATATTACAAATTTAAAGTGTTGCTTGCATCTTAATAATAATATATTCATCCCTATGATTTAATCTCTGTAATTACTAATGTATCAAAAGTTTTCAAGTCAAATGCGATAGGCGACAAAATCGTCTTGGTCTTTTCGATAATCTATCATGTGGTTTGTTGTTAAAAACCTGAATTTTGTTCTGTCTTTATGTCACAATTCTTCCTTAATTACCGCAGGCTGCAGGGCTGAAACAGACTGAGATGACCTTGGATTATGGACTTAGTAACTATTGTATTGAATTTCAAACAGTTTCTGGGGTTTTATTAGTTTATTAGAAGATAATAATTTACTTAAATAGCTCGCATAAGTTAAGAATGTTAAGATACAGGTGACTAAGAACAATTTTATATTAATTTGCATTTACTCGCGTGTTGAATAGCCATAGTTGTTGTAACTGACAATTTGCAATTAAAAGTAACTAACATTGAATAATTGTAAATTAATATTTTTTTACCTTGTAACATAGTGAGTTTACCGTAATTTATAAAACCTTACAAATGCAAACAAGTCAAAAGCTAAAACACTTAGCACTGAGTAACATTCATTCTGGTAATTAAGAAAATATAATCACCTCAAAATGGCGCGAGATTTAATCGAAATTAAGTTTAATGTTCATAAAAATAAAGAATATTTAGCATGCCTTCATAAAACAATGCTATAGAAGGCGATTTGAATGCGAAACATCGCACGCGCCGTCTACGTCACGCGACGTTCCAAGTTCAAACGACGAACAATAGACGCGGTAAAAATGGCGCGAGCTTTTGTTATGGTCGCTATTGTAACCGGTGTGGCCATGTCAGAGGTAACTATATGTATCGAACTATCTCTACAGATAATCAATATTTTCCTGCAGTGACACCTATTGTATTTTTTGCTCAAAGAACATTAAAAGCAACACCTACCAACCAGTTTTAAAGATGAAACTTCACACTAATACCATATTTTATAAGATGCTTGGTTTTAAAGTAAATACGTAGGATTTACTTTAAAGCCAAGTAGTAGTATTTATTAAATGCTTGCTTATTTTTATTATAAAAAACCAAGTATACCACTAAGCACTTAGTTTATAGAAAAAACAACGCTCTGGTCATCGAATTTGTCTATGGTAGACATAATCGATAATATAACAGTCGAGCTGCAAAGTTTGTTTATCCAAAAAAAAGAATAAAACAATTTCGGTTAACAGCTCAGCTTGCTTACCAAAAATAAAGCCATCAATTTTATTATATATAATAGGTTTTACATAAATTGCATAGCGCAACAAGTGCGCATAAAAGCTCCCCTTCATCCACCCTTGTTTGCCACCTGTTGCCCGAACCACCATTTACAACGCGACGTGAGCATGCGTATAATATTACGTTGTAGGCTTGACTATCGGTTTGAACTAGAGTTGGGATAATACTTGATTTACCGAATTACCGAATTGATTATTCGGTAATTAGAAATAAATAATAATAAATAAAAATAAAATAATTGCGTTTAGAAAAGAGTACTCGGCCGAATAACTCGGTGTAGTCTTGACGAGAAAACAGGTTGTTCGCGCCGTGCTGCCAGCAAGAGTCCGCTAGTCAGTGAGCAATAATTTTCAGTAGCGGTATTTTCAGTACCTATAAAGACAAGAGAGAAAGAAATCGTGTATCGTGACATGTAGTTTATTTTGTTATTTTTATTTGTTCTGCCTGCTTTTAAGCCTTGTGTTTTTATTTCCAGTAAATTGTTTCTATGCAGTCAGAATTTTCGTTTTTATAACCTAAAAAATTTTATAACCTAATTCTTTGGCATACTCTACAACCCAAACGGCTTGACGAATTTTAATTGACGAATTGAGACATTGTTGGATTTGTCTCAGTTTAAGGATCAATCCCTGTTAGTATGACGAAGAAATGTACTTACATACGCTCGATAAACATTATTCGCCTTCTGAAGCAGTCGAGTAAAAACACAGAATATACCGAGTAACTATATAAACTAATAGGTACTAGCCGTGTTTCTTTTTTTAACTATCTTGACACATCTTATCTATGGTTTATCGGATCCAAAGCATGCTATTGGCCGTACACCAGTGTTTCTCAAAGTTTAGGGGCGATATCTGATTTGTGGTTTTCAGAAGGAGCTAAACTGGCCAATTCCAGAGATAGAGTAAATGATAATCTATTTTTTCGTCGATCCATTAACAAGAGAGAGAGAGCTACAAAATGATTTATTCTTAAAGTGATAGACAAAGTATGTTTGAGAACCTCTGCTTTGTACGATAGAAGTAATAAAAATGCACAACAAAGAACCACGCAATCCGGTACTAAGTGGAAAACAACAAAAGGCCAATATTGTTATGGAGCTGTTAAGTAGAATTTACACTCGCTAATTTTGAAGTTAAACAGTATCAGAACAGGTGCAATATGACAGAATATACACGTATCTCACTTATCTCACTAATACATACACCATATGTATAGAGTAAATAAAATACATGTATTTTATAGAATTTGTATGTAGAGATTTATATATACTAATATATAAAGCTGAAGAGTTTGTTTGTTTGTTTGAACGCGCTAATCTCAGGAAACTGGTCTTATTTGAAAAATTCTTTCGGTATTAGATAGCCCATTTATCGAGGAAGGCTATAGGCTATATATCATCACGCTAAGACCAACAGGAGCGGAGCACAAATGAAGAATGTTACAAAATCGGGGTTTTTTTTTGTAATGAGAGCTTCCGATGCATGCGCTGCGTGAACGGTTAAAGTTTCGTAAAAATTATGTATGACAGAATTGATCCCCTTTAAAAGTTCTAAAAAAAAGTCAGCGACAGCATATGTCTATC